>VWZK01006105.1:86647-129450 GCA_013396935.1 Baryphthengus martii
AAAAAAAAAAAAAAAAAGAAGGTGTCCGTGGTGAACTCCTTACCTCTCTAATGTCTCTCTGATATTTACTGTTCATTTCCTCTGTTTTAATGAGCTCCTTTCTGGCGGTCTCTGCTTCCTGCTCTACCTCTCCCACTCGGGAAGACAGTGCAGCCAAACGCTCCTTCATTTGTGCCATTTCATAGTTCTGCTTTTCCAGTAGTTCCTGAAGTTCAACAACTTGACTGGCTTCATCATTTGAGTCTATGGAGCCATTTGACAGGCGCTGTTAACAGAGAAGTGACATTATTTTTTTAATCACTTTTTGATGTGGATTCTATATAAAGAATTTTGAAAACAAACATTATTTAAAAAATTACAAAAGCAACTAGGAAGAGTAAAACACAATTTTCATGATAGATAAGACAGATGCAGTCATGGAGAAATTACAGATGATTAATATTCATTCATATCAAGGGATTCCAGAATGTTATATCACATAGAGAAGTAACTGTTTGCATTAAGAGCTGAATACTATACAAAAATGTCTTTAGTATGAGACTATGACTATTCAAGTACAAATTCCAACGATACTACTCCTAAAGAGCACCAAATTGCATGCATTTGTCTTAGCTAAAGTTATACAGCATTTAAACTTAATCAAAATCTATTTAATTTGCAAAATAGTCCATGCTGCAGACAGGAAGCAACACTAATAAATCACCAAGTCATTGTACCAGAAAGCGATTACAGTCTGGACAACACACTAGTTGGGTCTACATTAGAAACAAGCTTTGCTGAAGTAATTTGTGTGCTGGTGAAAGCCCTGGTATGAACATAGTTAGAAAGAAAAAAACCCTAAGAGTCCAGAACTCACATTGCATTTAGAATATGATATCAGGAACAGGATTTATATCTGCAAATAAACGATTTCAGGAAAGAAGTGTATTCACTATCAGGACTTGCCTGGCATTGTCTCATTGTAATAGATAGTTACACACTAACCTTTTCCAGCATAGATTAAGCCATGGTTCTATAAAACAGTAATTATCTCATGTCAACAAAAATAGGCAAAAAAAAATAAGCAAAACCAAAATGATTTGATTTTGATCTATAACATGGAAAAATAAAACCGAAGTAGTCCAATCTGTCATTAACTTTCTTGACTACGTGCAATTTTATCAGCTAAATTTATCTTGTGGAGTATGGGAACAAAGTATCTCACTGTAACTGTCATTTTAAATAAGTTATAGATCTCAAGGAATATTCATCCTAAAAGGCTCTTCTCATCATTCAGAAGGTAGGGTGTATAGCAACGTATACGCGAAATTTCCCTAGCAAGATCTGTGAGGAAACCAAGCTTACTTTCCTTAGCACTTCTGTATTATTGTCAAAATATGTTTATACAGAAATCTTGTAGCAAATTCAAAGAACACTACTTTGCTCAACAGCTTTAACAACATTCTTTCCTCAATCAGCCATAAAATGAACCCAGATCAAGACCACCTGCCCCTCTGCTGATCACTGGATAAAATTATTTCTCTGTAAAAATTCATTACATCAAACAACTCAGTTCCAAAATTGCTTTCTTTATACTAGTTAATTATATTATCTTGACATTTTATGTTAGCTGCTGAACCATCATCAATCTGCTTTCAAGACACCCATGGTAAAATGACAATAGCAATTAAAAAACTTATTTACAGTCAGTTTGTTGTTTGGAAAGTGTTCAGTTAGTCTACTTGAACCAAATTCCATTAACATGCAGCAATCACATATATAAACAAATTAGTACTAAAGCAGGATAAATCATTCTAACCGTCATCCTTTATTCCACTGTGTAAATGTGAGATAACTTTTTTTATCTATTATAATTATAAACTGTTTTATAGTTTTAATCTCATGCAACAATTTTAGCAGTTGTCACAGATGAACAATTTCTACCTTGTATTGAATGTGCCCTACAACACTCTAAATAGTGGTCCAGGAATTGCTGCAAGGTTATAAAAAGCCAAACATCAAATTTGAAAAGCAATAAATGGCATGTGATTGCATACCTTATGTGATACAAACCATCATCATTTTGAAATGGCAAGCAGTGATGTCTAGTATGCTCTATGGCAGACAAATATTTTCTTTTTATTAATAAAACTTCATTAATAAAACTATATTGATAGCCAAAACACATATAAACTAAATGTGAAAGATACGTTTTTGACTAATTGCATTAATATCTGGGATTTCTAGAAAGAAAAATATAAATACATTTAGAATTAATTTCTCACTAGCAGACAAATGCAGAGATTGCCAATTATGCATGTGTGTATTTTGATTTAAGAATATAAACTTCCCTCATAATTTTTTGATGAATTCTTTATATAAGTTCCTTTAATTATACTTATTATTCACTTTTGCTTTACATTATTACTGTAATCATATACAGAGGTTGTTGGTATTTAAGATTTCCAACTTGTCCAAAAGGTTATTTTTTAAAAACTTTTTTTTAAGTATGATTGGGATAAAAATAGTTTTCTTTAAAAATGCAATTAAAAAATTTAAAAATTGGTTTAAAATCTGACAGTTTCCAAATTTTGAAGGATACTATCGAAGTTTACCTAGGGATTTTAATTGACATTGTCACTTCTATGCCTCACTATTATTTTATGATATATTCATTATATGGGTACATCATGTAGAGTAATCACTCCAGAAGACCACAGGTAAAAAAGTTATTAAACATCAGTTCAAGGAGTATTTGACAAAACATTCCTTAGTTTTCTCAGGAGGATTTTTACCAACAGTTTTATGGTCACACTTTTGCCTCTTTCCCAAAAACAAACCAAAACTTGTAAAAGAATGTGAAAATATGCTATGCTGGTAGAAGCCTAAGTCATCTTGGAGATGACGTTGATTCAAATGCATTTGCTGAATTAATGAAAGAAACAGGTACCTGCCACGCTCTATAGGTGGAATTAACTGGGAGTCTGAACTGAGGGATCTTCTCTGTTACTGGTTTTGTGAAGAATGTCAATGTCTCTCATATTTATTTATTTATTTTAATAATCTAGTTGAATTCTTTGTGCTAGAATATTTCCTGGCACTCAAAGAGTCTCTTGTTCATGATGCTGTGTATCAATTGCAATCCATTTGTAAACAAACAATTACTCAAATGCTTATAATAACGAAATCTAAATTTTGAATAGGTCTCTGCTCATTATCACCTGAAGAACTAAGGGAAATCTCAAAAGAGCATGCACAAAAAAAGTTTCAGAGCAGACATTCTTAACCGTTAGATTCCTACACTACCCAAGATCTCCAATATATACGTGAAATAATGTCAAAATAGTACAGAGGTGTGTAAAAACACAGTACTGAAAGTAAGCTGAAATGATTGGGAAGTCTTTAAAGGAGTGCAGGAACATTAAAGAAAACTTACTGATTGGTTGAAACACTCTAGCAGGGAAAAAGAAATATGTACATAGTCCCCAGATCTAGCTTACAGGTTAGTCATCCAGATAAAGTCTTCAACAAGTTTTATGATGCTGTCTATCAAATGTGGTTGTGAAAAAGCTACATATGGACACATTCCTTAACTTTAATAATTTCATAAAAAAGTGTCTACTAGCAATGGCTACTTTTCCTTGGAAAAAAAAAATGTTGCAAATAGCTCATATGCTCCAGTGCTTCACTTTTTTTACTAACTAGTTATCCAATAAAAGATTGCCCATCTGTTTCTATCACATTTACTTATTCAGATCACAATGCTGCAGAAATGGCATCATCATATATTTTTGACTTCATCTTTTTTTGCTTTCTACAGACACAGCAGGTACACAGAGCTGCAACACGTGCACACCTGTTACACGCGCCAGAAAGGTCACTGTCCTCTCCTCCTGTCCCCTTCCATGGGTTTCTCCAGCCAGATGAGAAATCTGCTTGGCGTCAGCCTGAAAGACCTAATACAACCTCAAAAGTCTTTGCTTGGGCTAGTTTGGTGCAAAGGTAACTGAGCAATGTAGCTGGCTACAGATTGGTTTCCTCATCACTGGGAAGAATGGGGGAAAGAGCAACAGCAAGAAGACCTACTGTGGGTTTTTGAAGTTGTTCTTTTTGTGGTATGTCACAACATACCAGATAAATAACTGAGAAATCAGTCCATACTAAGGGTTTCAGAAATACTCTTACTTCATAAAGAAAGCTAGAAGGAGAAACAGAAAGGAGACGAAATAATTGTAAAATAAATCTGAGGACAGTCCTAGTATTAACTACAACAGAGGCTATATACCACAAAGGAAATCAAAGTTCAAAAAATATCATGTAGGACCGAGTGCCATAAAGGGTAATATGGATTAAACAAGAACTGTCTGGGGGGTAAAAAAACCAACAAACTTTGAATTGCTTGTGGTCTGTGAAAATGGAGGAGGGAAATAAATGTACATGCTCCCCAGCACTGAACAGTATGAAAGGAAATCAACGCTCCTGGTATCAGATTTTCTTTCTTTCAAGATCCAAAAAGCACAGCAGTAAGGCAATCTGCTGCTCGTAAGGAGTGTCAGCAGGGAGAAGGACAGCAAATTGGAGAATTACACATAACAATAAATCCCCCCCTAGATGGTTGCGTCCCTCTCCTATGCTCTCTGCCATGAAATAATAATAGGAAAACCAGCTGCAGACTGGTTTACTAGTAAAAAACAAGAACAATGGTAAAAGGAACATCAAGAGAAAGCATAAAATATGACTAACCCAGATTATCGTAGCCTCTGCTAATCCATTTCATATTATCCTTTCAATTAAGCCTTAGCAATAACACTGAAGGCAAACTGAGTGGAGATACACTTAAGTTAAAAAAAAAAAAAAAAAAAGAGAAAAGACACCAGAGTACAGTAGTCAGCAAAGAAATTGTTAAATTGTCCCAGGCTATTGATTGCAAAGTCAATTTTGTAGAAAGAACCTCACAGTCAACTACATATGTGGCAAAACATACACAGGAATCTACTTTTATAAAGGCAAAGCCAAGTACAGTAAAAAGCACTTTCGAGTGATATTTTCTCTCCAGTTGTAAAATATCTGACACAGATATATGAGGTCTAAATACTATCAACTAGTAATTTTTAGTTATGTATTTCATGCTAGAATTTAACCTCAGAGTGGTGAGAAACAAACAAACAAACAAAAAATAGTATCTCATGGGGTTACGTCTGGACAATCAGCAGTGGAGATAGGATTCATTTACTTGACAGAACTCCTCATCAGTGCCTCTCAGTTTGTGGCAGTATGGGCGCAGGTGATTCATATGATGCCCTTGTGTATTTCCATACTCCAGGACTAAATTAAGCTCTGTATAACTACAGAGTAGCTTTGAATAACTGAAAATAATCTTAAAACTCATAAACCTGGTCTTTTAGAATTCCTAGAACAAAATAGTATTTTTATGGTGTAAGCACTGGGGTTTTTTGTGTTGGTGTTATTTCTTTGTTTGGTTGGTTTGGGATTTTTTTGTTTTGTTTCTTAAACCCTACAAATGTGTGCCTTATGTCTACTCTTCAGTAAGATACTCTCTAAATTCTTTATTAAAGGAATACTGGCAAGTCCATTGCACTACAGATCTCTAGTGTCAAAATTGAGGTCCTCACCATGTTCTCAAGTCAGTGTAATGACATTGTGGTTTTTGAGAGTTCATGTTTAAGAAATTTCTCTCAGGCTGACTTCCTAATGTTCAAGCTGAGATAGTCAGGCTGGCTACCTTCAGCAAACTGCATAACCCGGAAGACTTTGGACACTACGTTACACTAGGGTTATGTCAGAATCGAATTACCTTTAAAAACACGAAAACTTTTGTTAGAAGCACCCTTTTAATTACACATATTTTTCTTAAAATGCAACGTAAAATCTAACATTAAATGGCTTTTCAAAGGTGTGCATATAGTAAGCCCTCTTTGCTAACTATATGAAGGTTTATTTGCCTATATAAATATTGCAAACATAGGATACAACTTCATGCGAGTTCTCTCTCTCTCCTTATAACATGCCAAATCAGGGCACTTACTTAACTCCTCCCGACCCAAAGTGGGACAGGAAAGGACTGATCTAAAGCAGACATGAAAAATAAAGCAATGAATACAAGATAAGGTTCTGCAAGGAATTGTTTTCAGAAACCCCACAATATTTTTAAAAGACTATAAAAATAACAAACCGCCATTGTTCCAGAAGCTCTTGGAGACTGGAATATACTGTTACCTGCCTCCAGATATGACATATTTTCACATCTGCTATAAGCCTGTGACCCTGATACTCATGGTGACCAGATCTCAAGACATTCCTCTTTCACTCCATGATAAACTCATCACTGACATACTTCATTTTTTTGAGACTGGAAATACAACATGATCAGCAGTAGTACCAATTTTAAAAGCTTTTAAAACAGTTAGGCATGGAAATTGGAAAAAATTATCCAAAATCCCAGTGATAAAAGATTCTTTTTATCTCTGTAGTGGTGGAGATGTTCCTTCCGCTTAGAAAAGCTGACCATGATGGCCAGTTCACCAGAGGAGAGACAAAAATATTGCATGTATCTCAGGTATCTGAAATCTGCAGTATTGAAATACTAAAAAAAGAATTAAAATAATCACCAAAGGAAACTAAAATTCAAATGCCTCATGCAAAATGTTTAAAAGTAAATTATATTAACACAGATACATAGCTAGGTGATAGCCTAATCACAAGTGACAACCAAACAAGCAAAAGCAATATGATCATCATCTACATAGTCAGCACACAAACCAGAATGTGAAAAGCTATGGCAAAAATAACAGCATTGCACCTAGGTTGTCACAGTAATTTCTAAGTGGTTGGTTGCCTCTTTATGTTTGAAGGTATGCTACTTCTATAGGTTGTTCCACATCTTTTGGTTTCTCTCAGGCAGTAAGATCATAATCATTAGAAGTCTCCTCTTCAGTTACTGTGAATTTTCTCCAACCTCTAATCAACCACCAAAACCCATGGTCTCTCAAGTGAATTACTTCTTCCCCACCCCAGTACTGATGTAAAAATAGCTATCTTCTCCAGCATTTTTTCTTTCCAAACATCCTCACTTTTCTTGCTCTTTCTACCAAGCCATCAAAGACTTCAGCTTTATATTACTACTTCAATAAATTAAGGAATAACTCTGCTTCCTGACCAGTTTTCAGCTCTTACTCTTTTTCTGATACCTGTAATCATGTGTCACACTTTACTCAATCTGCAAAATGGGGTAGAGAATTAAAAAAAAAAGGGGTTACTTGACAGGTAGGCATTTTGCTTCTTGTTGCTTGTCTTTTTCAGAACACCTGCCTACTTCACTTTGATACTATTAGAAGAGCTTCTTAGATCTTACACAGAAGTGTAAAATCAATTCCTGCTTCTTTATTATTAAGGCTAGTTACCTGCCCAAACCAAATGATGCATGCAGACCCTGCCCCCAGTAGCCTTGAGTAACTCCTTTTTCTTAGCAGTCTCATCAGCCTACCATTAAAATGACTGGCCTGGTGACTCCTTGTGGTAAATCAGCCAGCAAAGGTTAGTCAGCCAATGCTGGCAGGTGGCACAGAGCTTGAAGTGTAAAATTCCCTTGCAAAGGTAATAAGACTTTTAAAGCAGCATTTTAATAAGCTTGATATGTAAAGATATTTAGGGGCTTCTTTCAGGTAAAATAATATACAAATCACACAGATTTTCAATATAATACCTTTGTTATAGTGTTGAGCACTAAGTATTCACAGTCATGCAGACATACTAAACAAGCAGGAAAATACTTACAAAATATTTGTCTAAACCTTTTCAGAGAGAAAACTGCATACTTTCCCAGACTTATTCTTTAGATTCATGAAGACTTCTAATCCCAGCTGCAGCTTTAATCCATATTTCACTCTGAAAGCTCCTCACCTTCCCAGGTGAGTCAAACCAGCAATCTTCATTAAGTCACCCTTCAGCACATGCTTCCTTAATTAGCTTTATCAATATTAATCCAGAAAGAGGTTATTAGAAAGCCAGAAAGATACCTGCAGCTCTTGAAAACAAACTCATCATCTAGTTATCAAATGTATTTTGTGTCTGAATTGTATTATTTGTCTAATTCAGAATGTGGATGCTTTGGGGCAAGGAACACATCTCCCACTATTTTTTATACAGCACGCATTCTGATTGCACTCAGTAAACAGCAATAAAAAGAGTTCTTACAGCAAACTTTCTCTAACTTACAAATACCCCTTGGATGATTGGTGTTCAAGCCTTATTAAACCCTCTTTTAAACTGATGCTTCTGATGAGGGCTCCCTGTGTTCCACCTGCACACCTTTCTCTGCCATTCCATAAAGCAGCCAGTTCAAAGGAAAGATTTTTTATCTATTAATCCCAAACAAAAGAGCATATGTGATATAAATTAATGAGTAAAAACTGAAACAATGTTTTCTTTCTGCAATTTTCTACTACCCATACAAAAATAATCAAGGCCAAAACTGCAACAGATTCTGATGTTTGCTCTGAAAGATAAGTGTTACTTTTATTGTATTATTTCATTTTAATTGTATTTAATTTGCGCTCTGAACATTTTAGCCCACTGTGCTTGCTTTGGCAAAACACCTTTTACTTATACAGGACATAAGGCCTATAATTGTTCACAGAATCACAGAATTTTCATGGTTGGAAAAGGCCTCTAAGATCACCGTGTCCAACCACCAACCCAGGAAAAAAAACCAACAAACCCAACAAAATATCCCACAAAAACCTCACACCACAAAACACAGAAAACACCTCACCATCCCACTAGATGATGTCCTGAAGTACCTCATCTACACACTTTTTGAATACCTCCAGGGATGGTGACTCCACCACCTCCCTGAGCAGCCCATTCCAGCACCTGACTGCTTTTTCAGTACAGAAATTCTTCTTGGTATCTAAGCTAAACCTCCTCTGGTGCAACTTCAGGCCATTTTCTCTAGTCTTGTCTTAATTTACTTGAGAGAAGAGGCCACACCGACCTCACTACAACCTCTTTTCAGGCAGTTACAGAGAGCAAGTTGTCAATGTTTTAACAGATTTTAGTATTTATAAACTACTGGCATTTGATTTAATTATTGGAATACGTTAGTGTTATGAGAAAGAAGAAAAAAATGTGATTCTTAAATAAGCTGAATGTGACTGCCTGATGTGTACTATAAAGCAGAACACTCCCAGCTGTTTAATACATGTAAAAAGTAACTATATACAGCTCTGAATTCCTCATAAAATGTAGCATTATCTATTTAGGAGAAAAAGGTCGTTACTGCACCAGAACTATTGGATTGTTTTACTTATTCTGGTATATGTATCTGTTTCCATGTGCCTAAAATATTCTGGTTTATTGTTCTGAGGAGAAGGGAACTATGCTGGCAAAACTGCCCTTACTATGGGTAGGACTGGTGTGGTGTATTTGTCAGAAAAAAGTAGGTAAAACCACAAAACTAGTTATTGAGTTTTAGTGGTACAGTTATGGACCTTGGAACAAGGAAGAATTCCCTTATTAGCAGTTAATAGGTATCACAGTGACATACGAAATACTAAGAATAAAAAAATAAAAACACCAAATAGGGATAAAGTGTTTCCAAGCTGCACTCATAAATGTCAGCAATAAAGTTTAGAAATAGAAACAAGCATGCTTCCAAGGAGAAACACTCCAATTTACACGGCACTTAAATGCTTAGCATCCATGTCTTCGGTGTAACTGAAATCCATGCTGAAGTGAATTTGTCAAGAAGGAAGCCTCCTATGCATACAAGGCATCTTTAAGGATAAAAATACTCATTCCTTGTGCCAATTCATCCCCCCCAAAATCTATTAGCTTCAGAAAAAATATAGCAATGATTTGTTATATGTTTGAATTAAAAGATGTGGCATGGAATTTACTGAGGAATATTCTCCAATATGGGCCAGAAATAGGCAATCAATTTTGAACCATTAAGGAAAGAGATCACTGTGAGTGGAGGGGGTACTTTAATAGTGGACATTTAAGGTATACAAACATCAGAAGATTCAATGTTTTCCAAAGCAACTTCAATCTCTCCCAATTTACATATAAGAGTTTCTGAAAACATTCCATTTTACTGAATAATTCAATTTTTATGGCTCTTATGGAAGCTGAAATAAATGCCAGTATAAAATAATGACATTATTCGAAAACAAACTACTTATTCACAGCATCTTATTTTGGGGGATTCAGCAAGCACCACTTTAAAGGGAAGCAGTTGATAACAAGAAATGAGAGCTATCTATCAGCATCTGAGACTTACTCCTAGTTCTTGCTCCAGTTATATATAGTATATGGTGCATGACATTCAGTGACAGGTTGAGGCATTTCAACATGTCTTTAAATATACTAGTACTATATTAGTAAGGAAAATCTTACATTTGGGGCATCTTGACAGACTATCTTTCAATCATTATGAAAAAATATTTCCTTCCTCCAACCTGACCATGATCATTGATTGCTAGTTCAAAATGGCAAATAAAATTAGAGACATTGGATTCCTCAACTAACTCATTACTTCGTAAAATTACAAGGACTTTTATATTGCTTATTGATTAAAAAAAACCAGAAGGAATCATACTGTCACGCGAGAAACAGCACAATGGGTTATGAGTGAGATGGGCAAATAATCTGATACTGGTTACTGGCATGTACAATTTATTTTTTTTTTCCCCCCAAACCAAAACATTAACCTTTGTACAGTCATCTGTCTGAAAAACAAACTAACAGGTGATGAAGTGAAGTTCCATAAAAATACATGTTTTTTTTTATACTGGTAATGTAGAATCTATCTCCAGATATGTATATTTTATTTATAACACGAATACTCATTTATAACATGACTGCTCAAAGTGACCAGATAGGACATGAAAAAATGTTTCTGATATAGTCCTACACATACCAAAATAGAACACTGAAGAAAAAGCTTGCATAGGAATAATTTCAAATATTTTTTGGTGGATTTTCTCTAAAAGAATTCACAGTTTGGAACTAAGAATAACAAGTCCTAGTTTCACTGTATCACTGGTATGCCATAATTTCTTTATTTTCTTTTTCCTTTGAAAATCTGCTTACAGATTTAAATAATCAATATAATTTCATTATGTCACATTCGAAAAATTACACTGATTACACTGATACCTGGCAATAAGGGCCACTTCTGGAGTTTTGCAAATTCTTGGAATACTCTACGTACTTATTAATAGTTTCTCATGTTTAGTATATGTCTTTGTTTCATTAGTTTTATCATTGGAATATTTTTTGTCTGTTTCTTCTATTTTAAAGCTCCCTTTAGCCTTCATACATGAAAACAGGCCATGTAGTCATCAATGAGAAGGACATGTCTTGTTTTATTGTCTCATAAAACTGCTTTTGTATTGACTCAGAGTTCTGAAGCAATTACTGAAAATATTATCACCTTTATTGGGAATTAATATACCACTGTGGAAAGCCTTGGTGCTTCAGTCAGAGGACAGTGCTTGTGATTATAGAATTATAAGGATGCTCCAGCTGCCCTGTGTGAAGGAATCACTGAACTGACCAGCTAGCCCACCACCTACCTTCTCAGCACTGTACCCTGTCTCAAATGTAGGTTATTCCTCTCAACAGTCCTTAAAAGTTCCCAGTTCTGGAGACTGCTCTCGCTCTCAGCAGTCCGTTTTACTGTTTCATTGCTTTCACCAGATTGACTAATTCTCTTTATATATGAAAGTACATTTTATATATTCAAAGACAATTCTGTGTCCATTAGTCTCTAGGCTTTCAGCCTACATTTTGAAAATTCTTCTCATGGGTTATGATCTCTAGATTTCTGATGGGTTTTAGTTCCATCTTGTGAATTCTTAAGACAGTCCACACCTCTCTTCAAGAGAGGTCTGTACCCAAAGCTGGATACAAGACTTCAGCTGAACAAGATGCAGGAATATTTCACATTCTGCAGGTTCTAGTTCTGTTTAGCTATCCCATAATGGCATTTGCCTTTATACTGTTGATCTGTTATATTTTTATCATCCACATTAACTCCCAGAAATATTTCTACAGAATTATTACATGCCTGCTTCCCGTATTATGTAGGTGCTATGTTTCCTTATTCCAGCCTTCCCATACTTTGTATGAATTCTTAAAAAATAACTATGAAGTTTCAGCAGAGACCTCTTTCCATACCGAGGGATGAAGCTTATTCCCTATCTGGGGTTGAGATCTTACCTCTGTCACTGGAAATCACATCTTCCTAAGTTATCTCCAGTGTAGGTCCTACCTTCTGAATAATTCTGCATATTGCTCAAAAGACACTAAATCCAAATCCATTTTATCTTCCCACTTCGTGATTTATAATAGAATCTTATCTGAATGAAGAACAAGTTTTTCCTACTTAGTCATTTACTAGATGACAACTATCTTCTACATTTCCCCATTAATCACCCAAATCTATAAAATATTATAAAAACTCATATACTTCTAACCTACGGCTTGTAGCAAAATGCATCTATGGGCTTCCTTTTTGTGTTCTTCACTAAGGCAGAAATCTACTTGTTGAAGACGTTCCTGCTTTTGCATGTGCTATAGATGTTTTTTTTGCCTATCAGCTCCCGAAACCTTATTCCAGAGCTGAGAAGAACCACAGATCACTTGGCACCACATACACAGCCACACTTTCATCTCCAGGATGTCTCTTTCTGAGCTATGAAGCTTATCAAGGACTGATGAGAACACCAACTCTTCTTGTCTCAAAGCTTCATCATCCTTTTGTGTTTGCTTACGATAAATAACTTCCTGTAGTATTGTTGGTGCAATAATTTCAGGCAGTTGTTGAACTTTGGTAATACTTTGCTAACACTCTGCACTCAACTTTCCCCAGAGGTACATCAGGTGTAGTCAATAGAACCTGCCTGTACTGTCAGGTGGAACTAATCTGTTGCCATTCACTGCTGGCTTTTTCAGATAGGAAACCATAAATATTGAGAAGAGGTGCACATAAGCTATCCCCCTGCAGAATGGCAGGCTCCTTCTTCACTTTTTGTGCCACTGCAGCGCTTCACACCTGTCCAGCTTCTTTTCTCTAATATTCCTACATGCATCCTCCATTGGTGCCACCTTGATCTCTAATGCTGATCTGTCCCACCTTTGCAGCTTTCCTACCTGCTTCCTAATAGATTTGCCAATGGGCACTTTATTCACTGTGAGTTCTGCCTTTCCTGGCCATTGCTTGTGGAGAAACCAGGCTATCATCCTTACAGATCAAGTGAAGGGTCTGGGAAGCAGCAAGCAGTGTTCAGTGCTCATAGATCTAGGTGGGAGAACGTCTGATAATAGAAATGATTGCATCTAAATTCCCACAGCAGATGAGCTTTATCAGGTTTTTTTTAAACAACTTTTCAAAGTCCTTTAAAGCTCTTCTCTGTGTTGCCCTCTTTGTATGTTTCTGTATTTGTTAGATTTTAAATTATACTTGCCTAAATTATACAGCTTAGAAGCTTTATTTTCATAGAATAGAAATTTTAACATAGCTGATTGAGGACCCCCTAGGAAAGTGTAACCTTACCTGTTTAATGACCAGGCACCCACCTATCAATGAAAGCAACTCACAGTGCAATCTGCAGTCTGTCCCAGGTACAAAAAGCTAGACCCAAGAAGCTCCTTCACGTTTTTTTCATTGTATTGTTTTAAATCAGAATAATTCCATGTTGAAATCCCTAATACTTTCCTACAGCAGATGTCTTACAATGTTTGGAAATTCATGAAATCATTATTAAAAGCTATTCACTCTTTCTCTTCTTAGAATTTGTTCTTATCTGGTTTTTTTTTTGTTTGTTTTGGGGTCTTTTTTTTGGTTGTTTTTTTTTTTTTTTGTTAAGTAATAAATATTCATAGTTAATTCTTCTCATTACTTCTACTATACTATTTTTTTCTTTTGAGTTGTTTCATTTATACTTAATAATGAGTCTCCAGTTATGATTACATCCTGTCACCATTAATAAGATTTCTCTTAAAGATTAAATAGCTTGATTTCCCTTACTGCTCATTTAAAAAAAAATTATTTTGTACTGAGACGCTGCTTTATAGAAATCAACTTATAGTACAGTAGAACAATTTCTTTTTAAACCAATTTTTTTTGGTAAAGCCTTTAATTCAGTTTAACAAGACCAACTTACATTGTTTTAATTAGGAATTACAGAAGTTTTCTGGACATAATATTTTAGAAACATTTCATATTAAATGATAATAATGTGCTACTTTGGCTTTCATTTCTCTTTCATTAATGTTTAAATATGCAGATTTCATAAAGTACAGATATTCTTATTTCCACTTAGTTCTGCTTATAAGTAATGAGCTCAATGGCTCAAAGCAGAAGACATAGCTTGCAAAGAAAGAGGAAAATTAAGGATTTTTCAGCTAAGCAGTGAGGTTGCATTTAAAAGCATGAGTGGGATGTTCTGTATTTTAAAAAAAAAATCACAGATGTGTCAAAGAGTAAGATTTCGCAAGGAAGAGGAAAGTAGCTGAATAGTATTTGTTTACTGCATGCTTCTCAACCACATAAAGAAAAATACACACACAAAATATACCGCAAAACATGTAAAATTAATGCTTGCAGTGCAAGTGCACCTTGTAAATTGGATTGACTATAAAATAAATAAGTAATGATGAGTGTTATTTTTTATAAGTATGATTTATGCCACTGTTCATCACATGTCGTTAGACAAAAATGCACAATTAGAGATCCAAGCAGCAGCTCTACTCATTTCAGCTGTCTGCCAAATGTTATGTTATGCTTGCATGTTAATTTAATGACTGTGAAGCAAGAGAGGAAGATAGGTTTTTATCAATCTGGAAAACTAAGGCTTAGTTAAAAAACTAATTTCTAAATCACATCTTCTCTACTCTTTTTTTTTCTTTTTCAGCCTTGAGCAGGAAATACTTCACCTAAATTCTATACACCTCATTCTTATCGAAAGAGTGCTAAGTAAGTAAATTGCTCTTCAGTTCTCTCTATACGAAAATGGACATGAACTTGAAGATTATCTATAGGTAGCACAAAGGAAAATGACTTTTCCTTATCTTTAGGTCTCTCTCATCTTATTTCGGCAAATTTTTGCATATATACCCTTTCACATGTACGTGCCGCTACACTTTGCTCTTCTGTATATGATGCACAGAGGATCACTCAGCAGGCTACAGTATGCCTAATTAGGATATTGTATCTTACATAGCATTATGCAATAAATTCCAAGAAAAGTTATCTGTTACTCAAACTCAATACCCTGTCAAAGAATTTGAACCTGTCCATTTGCATTTCCTCTGCATGTTAACAAGGTAATTTTTTGATACTGGTTTCTGCAGGCAGACAATATTCTAAAGGGATGTCTCAAAATACATTACAAATAATCTAACAACTGATTATTTCTTACATTGTTTGTGTGATCCAATTAAAACTAACATCTTATACCTTTTCATGAACCTTTTGCCCTGGCTCCATTCCTTCAATATGCTCTGATTCAGCAGGCCCTTCACCAGCTGCCATTTTCCTTTGAATGTGTGCATTTTGTTCACGCAAAGCTACAATCTGCAAAAGATAGAAAATAAGGAGTCAATATACATAAGAAACCAAAAAACTACTGAGCAGACCATTTGCTAAATCTATTAACATGTCAATCCTATACTAGCCATTTATAGCATTTGCAAAATTACGTCTGCACCTGCAGAGAGGTTTAAAAACCACACATAATAATGACTAAAGGCCAACAAGGATGCACAGGAATCAATAAATGATAGGATAGTCAACATTGTCCTATTTTATCTTCTATACTTACTTTGTGCTAGGGTACTTTTTTTGTTGTTGTTGTTTTTTTTTTAGCTTGAAAGATGAAAGAACTGTTAGGGATTGATTTTGTAACACCGCAAGAACAAGATTCATTCTTTCATATAGAGCACTGTGGATGCCAAACCAGCATCACAGGAAAACAATCACATGGGCTATGAATCAAATCCAAGTGATGTAAAACTAAGTGCTAGTTTTCTGTCTTCTCACCTGTTGGTAACTGCAACATACAAGTATAGAATAGTTTGGGTTGGAAGGGACTTTTAAGATCATCTAGTTCTAACCCTCATGACACAGGCAGGGACACCTCCAACTAGAGCAGGTTGTTCAAGGCCCCATCCAACCTGGTCTTGAACACTTCCAGGGAGAGGACATCCACAACTTCCCTGGGCAACTTGTGTGAGTGTCTCACCACCCTCACTGTAATGAATTTCTTCCTAATATCTAATCTAAACCTACCCTCATCCAGCTTAAAGTCATTTACCCCTCGTCCTATCACTACAAGCTCTTGTAAAAAGTCCCTCCCCAGCTTTCTTGTAGGACCCCTTTAGGTAATGGAAGACCGCTATAAGGTCTCCCCAGAGCGTTCTCTTCTCCAAGCCGAACAGACCCTACTCTTGCAGCCTGTCCCTACAGGGGAGGTGCTCCAGCCCTCTGATCATCTTTGTGGCCTTCCTCTGGACCCGCTCCAACAGGTTTTAAACATTTTTTTTGTTAAGAAAAACTTGCATGTAAAAGTACAAGTGGTATGTATGGTATGGTATAGTACACATGGTATAAAACTATGGTATTCATCAACTATTTTAGTAGGATTTACTGTATTTAAAATATTGTTCCATTTATTGGTAGCACTATTAAAAATCACATGCAGTGCACATGGATAGTAAGTGGATATTATGGTAGAGCACTGGTAGGATGCATTGATGCTGGTTTTGGAAAGATGGTTTTAATTCAAAGGCTTCTGTCACTGTATTGTGTCTGCATAAATCCTGAGTCAGAAACACTCTAAAATACTGTCCTCTCCTAGAACACAAAAGCATGGGGTAGGAGGGGAGATTTAAGGCAGTACTACCTGGTAAGCTTGTACAGCAGTGAATATTTTGTGGGACATTTTATTCAACTATTTTATTTAATTTTAATTTTAACTTTTTAAAAAAAATACTTTAACCTGAATAATTTAGTTTGGAAAAAAAAAATGGTTTTTCTAATGTGTTTATTAAATTATGTTTAAGTTCTGATTGTACAGACCATTTGAATCACCTCAAACCAGCATTTGAGATCTGAGCGACACAGCACTTAAAACAAATCTTCCTTAATATAAATGTTGAAAATTGTTCTGAGTCAGGCTGATTCACAGCTCATTGAATTCCAAGTTACAGCCCTTGTAGAAATTGTGCAACTTCCACTGATTTCAGTGCCATGACAGAGACTTCTGGGCAACATTTCACCCAAAGCAATTATAGCAAAAATATAAAAGAGTGAGAATTAAAACTATCTGAGACAATTCGCGCCTTTTGGGTTGTACAAATACACTGAGCTTTAAAATGTTTTTCTTAAATGAGAGAATTACATCTGTCTTAAATTACAGAAAAAGGTCTTTATAATCTCATTAGTATAGACTCTCTTTTTACACAATTAATCGGTAATTTAATAATTTTTCTTTTCTGACTAGCTTCACTTGTTTCTTTTTCTTCATGGTTAAAATGGTTCTCAGATCTAAACTACAGAAATTGAGTCCCACCAAGCAAAATGAGCCATCAATTAGTGATAAAAGTGAGTTCCAGGTAGATCAAGTGATGTTAAACAGCAGGCAACAATGGATCTGTGTTTTCATACAATAATCTTTCATTGATCCATTAAAATGGAGACTTCACTATGCTTCCATTTTTCAGTTATTACCTGTGTCTAATACAAATCCTTAATCACCCTTTAGCTCAAGAAGAATGTTGTAGAAACACTGTTATAAAATTTTGTCATTTCATCACATATTCCACAATAGTTTTTCTTAGCCTCTGCTGGTCTTTAGACACCCTGGGATCACCACTTTCTAAGTAAGTACATAAATAAATAAATATCAATTATCCCTTCAATGTGAAAAGCAAATAATGTGGTATCATGTATCATTATTTTGAGGTATTCACTTGATTTTTGAATGTTTGGAAACAATTTCTTTGTCAAAAATCCATCATTATTAAACCTGATTGTTTCAATGGTTTTATTACTGTAATGAATGCTGAGTAACTATATACAGGAACAACATGGAGTTTGAAGTCTGGCATGTTTTCAAAGTTTCAGCTCTAGGGTAGTCATCAGACAACAGATCTAAGTTGTGAAGAGCCACACAGACAACTTGCTTTCATACTTTTTTTCTCTTCTTGTTTTAAACATAAAATTAAGGCAGAATTAATGGTCCTAAGGAAGCATGGCAACTCTCGTTTGTCTTACAAATAAACATGAATTTTGACTTGCAGTTTGTTGAAGCAAAAAGTTTTTAATGGCTATCACACCCAAGCTTTCCAAGTACCTACACACTATTAAACTCCCTAAGGTTAAATTCTTAATAGCTTTCATGCTAAGTTCTCTTTCGAATAAGTAATAGTAATATTCTTCAAGACAGAGTTATATCTGCTAAAACCAAACCATACAAAAAAAAAAATTAATAGGAAATAAATGTGGATGAATAGCATTGTTGTACCCCAAACTCGACAATCAATCTAAACATTAAAGTCTAAATAATACCTGCTAAAATATGATCAAACATACCACATATTTTTTTCCTTATCAGCTTCTGACTGTGGACCTCAGATGATTAGATTTCTTTTCTAAATTACTATTACAGATAATGTTTTCCTATTTACCACACTTACCAAGATTTGACCTGTGCCACAGCAACACATTTCAACGTGACTCAACCTAAAGTGAGTGTAAAATTGCAGAGATGCTAATCTCTCCATAGTTGTCTAAAGATAGCTTCCTTTTACAAGTCTAAATTTGGCTCCCTGTTAACTTTGACAAGCTCAGTCAGCTGAACTGAAAAGTTGTTTCTTGATTGAGAATAATGAAACAATGACTGTGAATTTAAGAAGATTTCAGTTGGACCTTTCTAATTTCTGTGGTTTAAGCATAAAGAAACATTCCTTTAGCTTGTTCCCTTCTCAAAGACATATTGATCTTCAACATTCTTCTCACTTTTGTAGTCAGTTTTTATGACTGACAAGGGACAGTTTTATAACACTGAAACTGTAAAGAACGTCCATTGATTTAGATTCCATCTTCTGGTCTTCAAATATACATGAAAACATATGGCACAATTTCTGAATCCCTACTCTGTCACAGTGAAACTGTAAAGAACTTCCATTGATTTAGATTCCATCTTCTGGTCTTCAAATATACATGAAAACATATGGCACAATTTCTGAATCCCTACTCTGTCACAGTGAAACTGTAAAGAACTTCCATTGATTTAGATTCCATCTTCTGGTCTTCAAATATACATGAAAACATATGGCACAATTTCTGAATCCCTACTCAGTCATAGTCATTCTGAACATATCCTTATACAATTTCTACTTTTTTGTCTCAACTCCAAAATATTTTCCACTTCCTTATAGCCCAGCTTCTTGAATTACAATTTGGTAAACATCCCTCTTGTCTTTTCCATATAAATTCCCTCCAAAACCTTAGTGGAATTTGTGTTGGTTATCTATAGATACCACTGAATCGCGTTTTTTTATGAAGTTAGGATTCAACAGTTCAGATTTGAAATTACAAGTAGTCTTCATGATCAAATCTACATCTCATGCCTATACACTTGAAAATAATAGGCTGAATTCAAATGTTAAGGGAATATTCATTTCCAATATTAAAATACACCATAGAACAGAATATCAATACATAAGTAAGAACTGATCTGAAGAAGTATTTTATATTATAGAACCACACTGATCAGACATGCTGGTGAAACAGACAGTAAAATAAGACCATAATATAATAATGAATAAAGACTACACAAGACTACAAATGGGTAAGAAATAGCATTCATTTCACTTATGCAGCAAGGGAAACTGACTGATTACTATTTGTAGTGGGACACTAAGACATACAGATGAAAGAAATAAAAGATTCACATTGTAGTTGCAAAAACTACTCAACTGTGACGGATAATCAGAAAGAAAAGGAAAATCAGCACACAAAAAATGGCAACATTTGAACTAGACAAAATAAAAATAGACTGGAACACACAAACTATACATGAAGATGTAATGGATTTAGTCACAGTGCAAAGTCTCTCACAAGGCACAAAATGAAACAAGAAAACCATTTCCTCTATGTATTTACTTTGGGTATGTTACAAAATGATTATTTTATAATTATTTGAGAGGTGTGAGATAAGAATCTGTTTCTAAACATACAAAATCCCAAATGACTGGGTACCTCTGCTGCTCAAACTTAGTTCTCTCATTCCAGTTGTTTGAGTGACCATTTTTTTACCTCGTATTTTCAGGCTTCAGGTAATTTAGTGTGAATACTTAATATACCTACCTTTAACAGCAATGAAAAGGAACTACCAACTTATTATTCTATTTTTTTTTTTAATAACAGTTGCCTACTATAAATCCATTTTCTAATTACACGCTTGTTGGTCTGTGCAGTCTGATGTCATTCAAAAATCTATCTTACATTCACAGAACTTGGATCTTGTCTCTCTGCTAGTACACATGGCTTGAGCATCAATGAAAAAGCTTTTACTAGATTTCCCAGGAGCAGTAATCATCTCATTGCCAGACCTTTCCTCAAAACACCAGCATTCTCCAGCCCCTTATGGTTTTGTTCAGAGATAGATGATGCATTGGCTGCTTTTTGCCTTGTATTTTGATGGTCTGGGCTTCTTTTGTAAGCACGTACTAAGAGAATGATGACTGCTATTTTGCAACCAGACGTGTAAGAATAAACCTGAATTAATTTATTATTTTCTTGATCAAATTACTTTAAATCCAAGACGAAAGCAGCACATAACCTACAAAACACCAAGAAACCAGATATAGTTTAGACATGATATTAATATATAACAAAATATTTATCTGTTCAAATATTAAATTGAAATCCCTCCAGGATGGTGGAAAGGAACTAAATGCATTACTTCTGCTGTGTATCATGGTGATATTTGGTCCATAAGTAGCACTGACAATTCCAGGAAGGAAGAATGAGAAATTTAGACAGTAAAAATGATTTTGTATTTGAAAGCCCAGAGAGGCTCAGGATTTGGAAGTCTGAGATGATCGCTGGTAGAGTTACCTGATAAGATTTGGGGTAAATCAGAGAATATTTACCAGTTAGGGATTGGGCAAAATACCACCCTTGCCACTAGGCTTTCCCTGTAAGTGTTCTGACATCAGAAGTTGTTGTTACTATCAATGTATATCCTACACTGTAAATTGCAAGGATGGTATTCTGGGTACTTTTCCTACCCACAACAATTTCCTTTGCTTGAAATCTTGTCCCCTGAGGCCTTGTTCACAGCGGTGGTGTTCTGTAAAAAGAGCACTCCATATCTGAACTAAGCACAGACCATGGTCTACTTAGAGCGAAAAGGCTAAGTTTCAGCCTTTGACATTCTGTATCACCCTGTGACTTAAGGCAGAATTACAATAACTGAGCTGAAAATCTTGAACTTATCTAGCTGGCACAGAGCAGCATAACTGAAAAGCCAAAACCTTGAAAGCTTAGAATAAAGTGGTTATTTGATTCTTTCTATAAATGTTAAGAGAGAGAAACATTGCCAGTGGGTCTTCTGTGTCTGAAATAGGTGGGATGAACAGCATGCATATAGTTTCACAGAATCACAGAATTATTGAGGCTGGAATAGACCTCTGAGATCATCCAGTCCAGTCAATTTCTCACGACTGAAAGGAAAACAGACAACTATCTTAAATTAAAGGCTCACATTATAATAGCTAAATTTAAGTAAAATAAATATCAGCAAAGGACTGAAGAAATTCCAGAAATAACTCAAGTTATGAAGAAAAAGCACAACTATAGTATGGTATTATACACTAACCTGGTCCTGCCCACTTCTCAGACACAGTGGGGAGAAATCTGTTTCAGTTACCTTATGCATGTATACTTGCCTTCTCACAGTGTGCATGCAGTGTACAGTACTGCACACAGTAAGGTACATTGAAAAAGGAACAAATTATATTTTTTTAATAAGTATATGGCGCCTGCGTGGACTAAATAAAATGCTATTCTAATTTTTAAAATATTTGCATAACCAACTTCTCTATTGACTTTTCCTTTAATGTTTTCAATATTTAAATTTTACACAAAACCATTCAGCAGTAAAGGATTTAAATGTAATTACTGTAATCATCTTGATTAAATTTTGTTTTCCATTGAATGATTATAGTATGTAGAAATTTAACTTAAATAATAAACATACAGCAACAAATGTTTACAGAGCTTTCTTTTTGTAGAATCCTTTTCAATATTTAAAACATTAGAATTTTTTTTGCTTAATTATTTCAATTTTTCTACTTTTAACTTATTTATCATTGACATAAATAATTTTAGAACAAGTTAAATATATTGTTTTGTTGTTAAAAGAGGCTCCAAACACACACATATAATGCTAGACAGTCCCCTGAAACCAGTAAGAACCTGAATTACTTTAAAAATATGAGATATTAAAGGAAGACAATTATTTTAAGCTTTTGAAAAGCTGTTTTCTACAAACTTCCCCTGCCTTAAACCACTTTTTCTTTGATCTTCCAACATTGAAACAAATCTGTCCTAGACAACCAAACTCAATGATAACCATGTTCTACTTTGCTACATCTGACAGGTCTAGAAGGCTTTTTCTTTAATTCAGAGGGTGTTTCTTTTTACAAGGATAGTATTCTAAACCAAAGTTTTTGTGGCTATATTGTGTCAGTTTTCCATCCAGCTCTTACTTATGTCAGTCTCTCAGAGAACAGTGAAATTGCCTACATGGATGTCCTTCTACATTATTCTATCATAACAGTCTATATATAAACAGTGTTTAATACCAGATTTCAGTCTACTGAGAACATAATTCAGACTCCTGGTGTACCTTCTGACTTTGCTTCAGTTTTCACAGGGATAGATTGTGTTAAGCTTTAATCAATGTCTATCACTTTATATGGTAAATATTAAGTGTAGCATGAGGAATAAAGGAAGATTACAGACTGAGGTGATTTCCTTCTGCTTCAATGGAAATTTAAATCCTGATTAAAAAAATTAATTACAGCCTTTTCCAGTTGTATTTCTAATTTGTGTTAATCTCAACACAGCCTTTCAGAAGCCACTAGTTAGAGAGTTCAGAGATATTTAAATGGGGTGATTGCAATCATTTCAATTGTACAATATATTTTAGTTTACTTAGAGGGCTAAAAACGCACATACATTTTCCCTGACATTTTATATGTAACTTTTCAATGGAATTATAATTATAATCAGTATTTTGTATTATCAGGATCTTGTATAAACAACACACTATATTTCTTTCACTCTGGTGGAGGAAAAACACTGCATGGAACACTTGCAAAACATTTTCATGAAAAACAAATTAGTTCTTTTCCAACTTTGAGTTTCAAAAAAGTATTTAAAATGAGATTTATTTTCATGAAGCGAAGGGTATTTTAACCAATATAAGAAAATTATGTAAGATTCTATGTGCTCCTGAGTGTAGATTTAGGAAGGTTATATCTCATTCAGTTGGGGTGGCCCATAAATTTTAGGCCTATAACAGGCCTACTGTATATTTCAAGAACAGGATATAGATAAAATCCTTGAACATGACAAAATATTAGTTGTAATTGTATTTATCCATGAGTAAAAAGGAATATTTTAATAATCGTATTGAAAAGTTACTTTGAATATTTAATTAGAATCCCACTGGACAGTTTCAGCTTTTACTGCAACTTTACCGACTGTGTCAGTTGAGGTATGACAGATTTAGCTGCAGTACTTCAAGGCATTTGTGCCTCCATCCTCTTAGTCTGAGTTTATCAGCAGAACATCAGAAGCAGTGTGAGTAACTGCCCAGGAGTTGCTGCTCACAAGTTTCCACTTTAACACAATTTCAAATTGGATGCAAATCTTGAACATGTGGTACCGGAGACACAGAAATGCATTTTCTGTTACAAAAGTAGTGAATGTTATACAGAGAAAATGCTATATACAGAGAAAATGTTTATACAGAGAAAAATCTAGAGGGGATTTGAGATTCCTTAGCAGATTTCTCCAGTCCACAAAGTTAACGCAATTTACAAAACAAAGGCAAAACAGATTGTCACAGTGGTATCTGAAAGTCTTTCCATCTCCCACATTCCAGTTTATACTCCTTCTTGTCCTACTGCTTTGTAATCACTTGCAGCCTCATGGCTGCCAAATTATAACAATTCCAGCATAGCACAGCATACACTTACCTGGATATGTTTTCATACATATTCACATCACTGAATAAATCTGATAGGTTTGCACGACAGACCACTCAGGAAATCACGAACAAGAACTCTGTATAGGTGGTATAATGTCATGGTTGAGAAGCAGTCACACTAGCATAAAAATGTTTGAATGGAAATCTGTTTTTAGAGCACAGCGGCAAGTTTTTTGAGTGAGCAAATAAATTTTGCCTGAAAATAGATACATTATTAAGATTTGTATTTTGTTCTGGCAAGAAGACCAGCCATTTTTAGGAGTTAAACGCATTTCAATTGAACAGTCCTATTTTCAAACTGACAGACTGGGGGAATCCCCAGCATTAATACATATGAGTATTGCACACATCCCTGGTATTTGTTTATGTTGTATTATGTGCTCTGGAATGAAATAAGAAACCAGGCAGGAAAGGCAAAATCATGAGATGGCACTTTTTGACACAATAAATCATATTTTGCAAAAAAACTCAACCACTTCTGAGTTACATCACGCTGTGACTGTAGAATCCCAGAGGATGCCTTGCACATGCCAAGCTACAGAGTCTTCCAATAAAAAGTAGAGAAGTGGATGTAACCACAAGGCACCATAGGACAGTGGTTGGATCACAGGCTCTTGCAGTAAGAAGCAGAGGTATCAACTGAGTGCTGGCTGCCTGGAAGAGGCACACCTGGAGCATGACAAAGGATTTGACGATTTGCAGCTTGATTGCACTGCAACACGATCTATTTGAATTTCAAAATGTAAAGCAGTGCACTGGCGTAGTTGGTTTTGGCAGATACCATCCTGACACCTGCCATTTAAACTCTCATGAGACTTTCCTTTCCCAGTAAAAACATATATACTCATCAACATGACAGAACCAACACTATTTAGTCACCCACTAATGACAACTTTCTTAGCCTATCGTAAAGACCCACAGTGCTTTAATTATTTCCAGCAGTCAATGGGATTGAGTCACAAATTCTGATTGGCCTCATTTTCTACACTGATCAAATGAAGACCCCAAGAAGGGATCTTGCTTCAACTTTGAATAACAATAAAACTCATACTACTGAGATGGACCAGTAATAAGATCACCAAAGGGTTCCTGAAAAACCTATTGGGAGAGGTGCTGTGCTCATGCCTTCTCAACATTCTTTGTTAGACAACAGCAGATCAAAGTCTAAGATTCACAAACTTATATAATAATGTAAATTCCTTGTCATCTACTGAGTTATCTGACTTTGGCAGATGAGATAAAGAAGGGATTAAGGTAAGAAATAGATTTTATTTTTTTTTCCCAATAGACAAGCTAACACAGAATTTTGGAGGTATCCATGTAAAAAAAGAAGTTAACAAATACACAGGGAAAAATGAAGTGTTGACTTGTGGCTGGGGGGATCTTTCTTCCCAGAGTGGTAGTTGTAAAATCTTGGTATGTTTGATCAAATGAACAGCACAGAACTGATGACTGGCTATATACATACCACTTGAGAGACTGAATGCTAGATGCTCTTCAGGCTATCATAAATGCACACTCTGACTTCATAAGTCAAACTTCTCATAAATCCACACAGAATCTTTTAAAACAACAGATGAAATTTGGTGCTGAAATGCTTTAGTTTTTTTCATTGAGCGATCAGTTATATTTAAAAGGACAAATATGGAGTTAGAGCTTTATTTTCACAACAGGTAGGAGTCAAAAAATAACTATGGACTGCACAGCATTGTAATCAACATTAGCTAGACTTTGAGAGAACAAAAGAGAAGAAAAAAAGCCTTTTCAGATTGTAAAAATAACTTTGGAAGGTGGGAAATGGATCCTTCAGCACTAAAAGCAGACTTTGGGCTCATTTGGGGGGAATAAAAAACAAAAGGTTTTTTTTAAACTTAGCACTTTGTCTTCTCTCCCATTCAATTTACTTAAAAAGACAAATTTGCAAGTAGAGCTTTCATAGCACTCTGAAAATTCCCTTGTAAACTAAATGTTCATGTCTGACATCCTCAGCTAGGTTTTGCCTGGATTCCAGTGTATTTTATTGCTATTTAAGTGGTAGATTTCCAGAAACTTAATAAAACTGAGCCTGTTAAAACATGCTCTGACATGTCAAGAAAAATACTACTTTATTCAAAGAAAAAAAATCCGTAGGTGTTATGAGTAATATATTTTCAACATTTTTACATCATAAATTCTTCTCTTTCTTCCTCTTTGAGATTGTTGACCTTTTATTAATATTGCTGTTTAACTTCCATTGCTATGAAGATATACTCACTAAGGTGAAAATATCCTTGAGAGGAAGTCTTTACAACCCTTGGAGATTAGACAGCAGTAGGCCTAATGAAAAAAAAAATCTTATAAATTTGTGCTATGTGGAGTTTAAATAACTGGAAATTAAAATATATTCTCTACACTCTTACTTCTCAACGGCCATGAACAGTTGCCTTAACATTATTAGAAATCTAGCATTTGATAACGAGCTCTGCAAAAGAATGTACATTCAGATTAACAGCAACAATTTTTAAGCTGAGCAGAGGAGTGTTGTAAAAGAGAGTTTACTTAAGAAGTCAGAGGGTCTTTACCTTGTGGCAAAAGGAGGAGGTAGTACACCGAGCTCTAGCCCTCAATTACCGTTCTTTTATGGTTTAAGTAGTCTTTACCATCTATGCTTCAGGTTCTCTCAAAGAAAGCTAAAACATCATACTTCTGCAGCTTTTGGTATGTTTTGATTATTTTATTCTTATAATCTTGATGTAGGCAGTGCTCTCTGTGACCCTGCTTGTATGGTGGCCAGCACTTTCAGACTCTACTTTCATGTCACTGAAGTGCAAATAATGAATGACAACATACAAGGATGACTGGAGATGCTCCGAGTCTGTGGTAGATTCAAAATTTTATCAGGAAAACATGAAAATACTAACCAAATGTCTGATCTTTTACTGTTGGTGGTTTGTGCTCAGGGTAGCAACTGACAGGTCCTGGCTATCGGTCCTTTATTGACATGCCTACAAAGGTCACTTCTGTTCATGACAAGGGTACTGTGGTCCAAGGGTAGCCCACAGCTGTGGCACTCAGCTGGCTGCAGCAGGGGATTGCTTGCAGGAGCCCCTGTCACCCTTTTATACCATGTCCTGACCCTTCTGAACACTAAGTGCCTGGATTAGCAGTCATTTTTATACTTTAAATGTAATACTATGCTAACATTTTAGGCTGGTAATAAGGCAATAGGGTTTAGTGGTCTCCTTTGCTTTATTATGAACTCTGAACCAAATTAAGTGTTACTGTGTAAATAACTGCATTGTGTTACTGCAGGTAGTCTAGAGCATGCAATATTTATTTCTACGGTGTACTGCCAACACTTTGCAAACAGAACAAGAGCCATTTAAAACAATTGCGCAGTTGCTAGTATGAAAAAGAATATCTGTCAAGATTTTTCACACAAGATTACCAGATACATTTCAGTACATTTTCTTCAGAAATCTTATCTAAGTAAATAAAAACGTAAGTTGTAACTTGCTACAAAAACTGCATGAAATATGATACAATGAAAGAACCGTCTAACACAGAGACTAGCACCATGGAAAAATAATAACAAATACCAATTATACGCGTGCATTATAGTGTGTATTTGACACCCGCTGACTAATTTATCTCATTTTGTTGTGTTTGGTTTTTTTTTTTTCTAACCAAGCTCAACAAAATAGTAGCATAATTATTATTCTTTCATCATTATTCTCACAAAGACACCAGTAATGTACTAAAACCAGGAGAAAAAAGCCCTGGAGTTCATTGGTAGTACAGAGTCTCATTTCCAGCCGGTGAGAATTCAGGACAGATTTGGCAGAATCATGATGATCTTCATTGGTTTCAACAATATACTAGTTATTGAAATACATATACATTGTACATGTATATATATGTCATTATATGATAACATAGACACAGTTTATTTATACATGGATATGTGTGTTCATATATAAGAACATATCTGTAGCACACAGGGCATTGAGTATATATAAAATAATGTGCCTCTGGGGCTTTATGTAGTTGCTCTTAATATATAAGCATTTAAGTGGAAACTATCCTTGCTTAGGATATATAATGTGGTTTGAAAAATCCTTCTTAGGGTAAAATGAAGTATTTAGCTATTTGCGCTGCAAATCCATTTTCCTCTTCTAATTACATTAATATATTTCCTTCTAAGTGAAGACAGTCTTCCCCAAATGAAATTTTGTATTCTTTGTCTGCATATTGTCACCTAGAGACTTTGAGATTGTTTAGATTTGACTGGACACATCTGTCCTGAAAACACCACTATTCTGCATGTGTAGTGAGTTTTATTAGATTTTCATTTACAGTGTATCTGTATTAAAATCACCATCTGTGTTACTCGTTGCACAAAGCATGAAAATACAACAGATACATAGGATATGAGTAAAAATCCAGAAAGGAAATGAACCTTACCCCAGAACTACAATTAAAGAGTATCAAAGCTCTGATCTACATGTACAAACTGAAGAAATTCCAACTTAAATCTGATTCCCAGTCTGTTGAGATCAAAGTACAATAGAATGAATTAAAGTCTGTATTTCAAATATTAAACCAAATTTAGTCACTTAATTTTAGTCAAGATCTTAGTCCTTTTCAATGACATTCTTATTGGGAATAATTTTTTCCACAGATTTCTCCAGTGAAAATTAAGGATATGGTCCTCATTGATACTATTTTTATAGCTATTTTCTAATGCAAAGGAATTATACATAAGGTTTTTTTCTTTTTTTTTTTTTCTTTTTTTTAATTTTTCTTCATAACCATGAATTCTGTACAATTAAAGGTGTCCAAATTACACTCTCCAGGTGCAATGTCAAGCAAGCTGGATCATTTCCTATGGACCGAACCAAGTAAAGCAAGCTCTCTACAGCTTCCCTTGGAATGATTCCACCTACAGACTGATAGTCTCTATTAATATTAATGAAGATTATTTAATATTTCGTAATGCTGACATTTTCTAATCAAGATCCCAAAGAAGGATGGGTATCTAATTTTGCCCCATCACACTACAAATATATTTCCCATTTTTGGATCTCAAGTAAAATTATTTCTACATTTATTTCTATTAAAGATATATGATGAGTACTTTTTTGCACTAAATTAAAAAACCCCTTTATTTTAAACATCTCATATGACTCCTCAGGTAAGCATTTACCAAGATACATCCATCTTTTGCATATCCCTAGCACAGTCTCTGTTTCTATTTTTCTCACAAATATTTTATCACTGTGTTGTTTTATCAGTGTTAGAAGATCAGTAGTAAAACAAAAATAAGTTTTTTTGTAGCTAACCAGTATACTAATGTGGAATCAGTTTGTCATGCTTGTGGACCCTGATCTACCTATTGACAATGGAGGGCAAATACAGGCCTCTGAGTGAGTGGCAAATTACCCTTGATTCACGTTATTGCTGACACTGCTCATAGACATTAGTTTTTTACTGCCTTACTAGTTAACTACATTATGAATTTGCAGAATACTCTTAGTACTAAACGTGCACTGTTGGGTTAAGGTGATCTAATACGAAAAGACAAATGATAAATGATACATTTTCTGTTTCATATGTTAATGGGAATATTGATGAATAAATATGAATCTACTGAAGCTTAAAGTTGATTTTTTTAATTGACTCATGATTAATTTAAATCTTTTATTCAAATGCAGCATGTGAGGCCTATTCGCACATTAAAATAATTGATTATGGAGAGTAAGAGGCATAAAACATAATACTGTGATCTTGTTATAATATTTAAAATCTGGTTTAAGAGTTAGTGGTTGTAGATGTTCTCAATACATCAGGTAATATTTAACAAAGACACACAAAGTTGCATAATCATTCCAAATAAGTACATTAAACAAATGTTAAAACAATATACTATTCCAGGCGATTAAAAACAAAGGATAAGGGGTATGTGTTTTGCATTTTCATCAAGATGGATGTACAAGAAGATTGTTTATGATAAAGAATCTATCTTAATCTGCATGAACATCTTATTTGACAAATGTCAAATAACCTGAAGCTGATACAGACAGAAAGATAGATCAACTACCTTCTTAAATCTGAATTTATACCAGGATAAAACAGCATACTTTTCAAAGTCTATGAATCTTAAAATAACAGATCAAGGAGAAGTGATGTATTCTTTCTGATGTCTCATGAAAGGCACTCTGGGAGCAAATTAAACATTAGACATGAAAATTTTCACTGATATCCTTTGCACAAGTGATAGTGACCTCTAAAATGCAAATCAGCTAAGCATTCCTTCAAATCTATGCTGTGATCCAGCAAGTTGGTGTGTTTAACATAAGGTGTTCGCTAACATCATCTTATGAAACTAGGGGCAGTGAGAGTTGTATTCCAGTTATTTGTTAAGCTCCCTAAACAGGCTGCCAAATATATGACGTTAAATCCAATCTGAAATTATCCCAGTGTCTAATCTCACACTGACTATGAACAATTCCGAAGATAACCATATACAAATAACCTTCCAGTTTCATTAATCTCCTGGAGTTTTCAGGTGTGTAGGCAAACAATTGTGATTATGCTCAGCCACACATCTGGCTCCTGTCATCCCTGTGTTTTTCTCTCAGCTCGTATTTCCTTGGCGGTCATCCCATCTCCTTTTTCTCCCTCTTTTCTACTCTGGGTGAGGAATATGTGGTAAATAAGAAATCCATGAAACCTGTGCTAGAAATTCAGAGCTTTCATATTCTGTAGTTCTCTGGAATAAAGTAGAGAAGATATGAGAAGATCCCTTTATCACTCTCTGAGACATGTTCTACAGCTTCATGGCTCTGTGTCATATATTGATATATTTGTTTGCTCTTCTGTAGAAATGTTAAGCACGCTCCATGATCCCTATTCACTGATTAATATAAGCCATCATACAGACCCCCTAAATAACGCAAATAACTCAACCTCATGAGACACAGAAAACAAAAACTTTCCATACATGCCAAATAATTGCAGAGTAATTGTGCTATGTAGTGATCTCTTAACATTATGTCCTACAGTTATTTAGACTCAGGACCTCAAGGAGAACGTTGTCGTTCCTTCCCTGCCTGCAGCCTCAGCCTCTACTCCATTGAAAAACCAGGTACACATCTGGGGTGAGGGCATGTACTCAGTATTTAACACCCAAGCATGGAATTATGACATGGTGATCACATTAGGATTCATACAGCATACCAAGATTTATGTGGGGTACCAGAACAACTGTGTGGCAGACTCTGCACCTGACTCCACTACAACCATTCGCTGAAAAAATCAAGTCATGCAATTTGGCCAAGTTCACCTATGAATACTCACGAAGTTGATCATCACACTCATGAATTCTGTTGGATTGCATTCTACTTTTCCTGCTGTAGGAATAGTCAATCAGTCACCCTAGTTAAAACAACCGTGATGCTTTTAGGAGCAAGAATATTCAAAAAAGACCAGATCAGTCTGAGTCCTATGAGGGATATGATAGTAAAAAGGGTAAGTGATGACTGCCACATGTATTGCAGAGGTCACAGTGTTACCTTGGCTTCACAGTAATGCTCTTCATTCCACAGATGTATGGGCAATGGACACTACAAAGCAAATTTATAGTATGAATGCAGTGGAGCAGAAACCATGTTTTAATATTTTTTTTACAGCAAAATGCAGCTGTAAAACTCCTTTACTGGAGCTCTGTTGGGAGTGTAGTAATATAATAATAAACAGTAAAAATATGCAATAAAAGCACTCCAATATAAGTGTAAAGATGGAATATATTATTATTAAATGTACCAATAAATATTTAAATTTCTGCAGCACTGTAAATTGTAATTAAGATTGGTCCACATTTTTTAATGCAAATAGAAATACAATTTCACCCCAAAGGCAACAGTCTGAAGACTAAGGCCACAGGTATTGTAGAAATGAGAATACAACATTTAAAGAAAATAGCATGAATATTTGTCATAGATTTCCTAGTTACTTTTCTTAAATTATTTGGACTAAAGAGTTGGAAAAAACAAAATACTTGAAAGACTAAACCTTTGTCATCACTGGCTTAATAATCAGCAGTGATGGTGACAGGAATGATGTTTAAGGAGTGACGGATATAAGTGTGTTATTCAAAACTGTTCTATCACTTTTCTAGTATGAAGCAACCAATAAGAAAATATTGCAAAGCTGAGAGGGGAAACTGGAGTGATAAGAGAACTCATGTGGTAAGGATTGAAATGAGTGACATCACTGAAGACAGTGCAAGATTATAAAAGCAAAGGTAAACCTCTTTCTGCTTTCAGAAAAGTAAGGAGATACTCAGCAAATCCAGTAGATGTAAGATGTAGTCAGAACAAGAAGGTAGGAAGAGGATCTAGACAAATTCTTGCAGGAAATGTTCACATTAAATTGTTACACAGTAATGAATTTAGTACATGTCTGTGTCACAAAGTGCACCAAAGGAAGATGATATTTTTAGATTGTAGCATTAGTTTTCAGAATGAGAATCCTAGAAATGTTTTTTTTTTAAAACACACACACACACAGAGGAATATACTAGATTAGATTTATGCTCACAGAATCACAGAATCACAGAATCACAGAATCACAGAATGTTAGGGATTGGAAGGGACCTCAAAGGATCATCAAGTCCAATCCCCCTGCCAGAGCAGGAACCTAAATGACATCACACAGAAAGGTGTCCAGGCGGGTCTTGAATGTCTCCAGAGAAGGAGAATCCACAACCCCCCTGGGCAGCCTGTTCCAGTGCTCTGTCACCCTTACTGTAAAGAAGTTCCTTCTAGAGTTTAAGCGGAACCTCCTGTGCTCCAGCTTGTACCCATTACCCCTTGTCCTGTCATTGGGCATCACTGAGAAGAGCCTGGCTCCTTCCTCGTGACATTCGCCCTTAACATATTTATAAACATTAATGAGGTCTCCCCTCAATCTCCTCTTCTCCAAGCTAAAGAGACCCAGCTCCCTCAGCCTTTCCTCATAAGGGAGATGCTCCACTCCCTTAATCATCTTGGTGGCTCTGTGCTGGACTCTCTCTAGCAGTTCCCTATCCTTCTTGAACTGTGGGGCCCAGAACTGGACACAATATTCCAGATGTGGCCTCACCAAGGCAGAGTAGAGGGGGAGGAGAACCTCTCTTGACCTACTAACCACACCCCTCCTAATGCACCCCAGGATGCCATTGGCCTTCCTGGCCACAAGGGCACAGTGCTGGCTCATGGTCATCCTGCTGTCCACCAGGACTCCCAGATCCCTTTCCCCTACACTGCTCTCTAACGGGTCTGTCCCCAGCCTATACTGGAACCTGGGGTTGTTCCTGCCCAGATGCAGCACCCTACACTTGCCCTTGTTATATTTCATTAAGTTTTTCTCTGCCCAGCTCTCCAGCCTGTCCAGGTCTCGCTGGATGGCAGCACAGCCTTCTGGCGTGTCAGCCACTCCTCCCAGCTTCGTATCATCAGCAAACTTGCTGACAGTGCTCTCTATTCCCTCATCCAGGTCATTTATGAATATATTGAATAATACTGGACCTAGTACTGACCCTTGAGGGACTCCACTGGACACAGGTCTCCAACTAGACTCTGCCCCATTGACCACCACTCTCTGGCTTCTTCCCACCAGCCAGTTAACAGTCCACCTCACTACCTGATCATCCAGCCCACACTTCCTCAATTTGGCAGCAAGGATGCTGTGAGAGACCGTGTCGAATGCTTTACTGAAGTCAAGGTAGACCACATCCACTGCTCTACCATCATCTAACCACCTGGTCACTTCTTCATAAAAGTCTAGGAGGTTGGTCAAGCACGACTTCCCCTTGGTGAAGCCATGTTGACTGCCCCTAATGACCCTCTTATCCTTGATATGCCTTAAGATGGCACCAAGGATAAGTCGTTCCATCACCTTCCCAGGGATGGAGGTGAGGCTGACCGGTCTGTAGTTACCCGGGTCCTCCTTCTTGCCCTTTTTGAAGACTGGAGTGACATTGGCCTTCTTCCAGTCCTCAGGCACCTCTCCCGTTTCCCACGACTTAGCAAAGATGATGGAGAGTGGTCTAGCAATGACCTCAGTCAGCTCCTTCAACACCCTCGGGTGCATCCCATCCGGACCCATAGATTTATGGATGTCCAGATTGCTTAATTGGTCCCTAACCCAGTCCTCATCAACCGAGGCAAACTTCCCTATTGTCCTGACTTCCTCCGAGGCCTCAGGGGTACAGGGCTCCTCAGGACAGCTTCCGGCAGAGTAGACAGAGACAAAGAAGGCATTCAGTAACTCTGCCTTCTCTGTATCTTCTGTCACCAGGGCACCCACCTCATTCATCAGTGGGCCTACATTGCCTCTAGTGTTAGTTTTATCTGCCAGGTATTTGAAGAAGCTCTTCCTGTTGTCCCTGACCCCTCTAGCAAGATTTAATTCTAAGGAGGCCTTAGCTTTCCTAGTTGCCTCCCTACATCCTCTGACAACAGCCTTATATTCTTCCCAAGAGGCCAAGCCCTCCTTCCACGATCTGTAAATTCTCCTTTTCCATTTGATTTTACCCAGCAGTTCCCTGCTTAACCAAGCAGGTCTCCTGGCTCCCTTCCTTGACTTCCTACGTGTCGGGATGCTCTGGTCTTGAGCCTGGAAGAAGTAGTCCCTGAAAGTTAACCAGCTGTCTTGGGCCCCTTTACCTTCAAATACCCTTTCCCATGAGATTTCCCCTAGCAATTGCCTGAAAAGGCCAAAGTTGGCCCTCCTGAAGTCCAGGGTTGCAATTCTGCTCGGAATCCTATTCCTGCCACATGAAATCCTGAATTTCACCATGTGAAATTTCACCATCCTGAATTCATCATCCTGAATTTCACCATGTGCTCATTTTGATGAAGATGTTAACTTTAGGGAAAGTTTGTGCTGCAAGTTTTAGAGGAAACCAGGAATTTTTAATCTCCAGTCATCATTTATTCAGAGATAAAAACAAAGCACTAAGACATCCATGTTTCTAATCATGGGGGACCAAGGTTTCATTAAGTCAAATGTTTTTGTCATACAAAAAAATGAAGTAGATATGAAGAACTTTGAAAAGATACTTTGAACACCTATCTGTCTGCTTTTTTTAATTTATATTTAAAGAATTGCTTATATTGCACAGCAGATTTGGGGGAACAGTAAAGAAAGAGGAATTACCAAATCACAGCTTTACATAGCTTTTCTACCTTTTGCTATGCTCCTTAAAGTATTATCTTACAAAATGTGGAAAGTGCAATTAACAGTTTATAGCACTTTAAGAGTAATGTATGTATGTTTACTGATATATGAGGAAGTGCCATAGCAGAAAATAAAGAGGTGCAATAGATCTCAGGCTCTTTTGCGAAAAATTGGCATAAAACTAAACTCTACTCTTCAACAATAAATCTGACACTGGGATTCACTCTAGTCACAAACCTTTATATAATAAATCTCATTAAAAATTTCACAAGAAAATAAAATGAAGGAGAAGTACTATCAAGGACACAAGGTTCTAAGAAAAACACCAAAATTGTAGTGGAGATGTTTAGTGGCCTGAATCTATCATTTCAGTGGAAGAATCTGACTCCTTCCTTGACAGCAGCAACATCCATGCATATTTGGGATCTTAGAATATTTGGAAAATAAAAATAGAAAGTAATAATTGCCTTTATGACATAATATTGAGTAATATATATGTTACTAAGCAGTCAATATCAAAGATTTGCTTAGAATTATCAATCACATTGGATTCATGAAGGAATAAAAAGTCCCTTCAGCTACATTTTTCCTCAAGAAGCTCTCCATGACCACAGGAGCACAGACCACGCATCCTTTCTGATAAGAACAGTCCCACTTACAAAGTTGCTTCTTTTAAAGAATACACAGAGGCATTCAAATTAAATGAAAAGTTCATGCAAAATTTGAACATGCTATCAATATTTTAGGATTTGTTACAGGTGGCCACACGCTAAGTGGAGAGGTAAATGAACACGGTATTTCGAGACATCCTTTGAAAATACCCTAAGACGTTTGGTCAGCTATACAATTGTACTCTGCAAAACAGTTTCACTGAAGATCAAAGTTACTGAGTTTATTTAACATATATTACTGGGTTGCCAACAGTGGCCACCTCTATGTCCAAGACATAAATAGGCCTAAGTCACTAAGGAAATTTATAAAAAGGGAAATGAGCATTTTTTATCAGATTTCTGTATAACAATGCTAAAATACGTGCTAAATAATTTTCTGCTATCACTGTAGAAAATATATGTTCATTTTGTGCTCAAAATTGTAAAATTTTTCTCTGTAGTAGAAATTGAGGGAAATTATACTGAGAAACAGGGATTGCAAATGGAATATTGATGTTCGTCTCAAACGTGTCAATAGGAATTAATGTTCTTAAATGACAGTCACAAAAACATAGCGAATTTTAGACCTATTCTCCCCTGAATTTAGCGCAAAATGCTGTTGATGGCAATGTTAAGATCAGCCTTGCTGCCCTCAATATCCACAAAAAATTTTGGTGTTTTTTTCCTCTGAGAATGAAGATTAGTATTAGTTGAGGACATAAAATTGCTGTAGCAATTTAAATTACCATTTCTTGTGCTTACTACTCTTTGACTTTCTAAAAAAATAAAGCAAAGAAGAATGTAGTGCTGCTGTAGTAATTTTCAACCTCTTCAGCTGCCATGCCACACATCCTAATTCAAATGTGTAGAGACAGAAATTAATGTGGTGGAACATGGGAGTATGAGAAATATCCACAAAAAAAAAATCATCGTTTTTCTTCGTTACAACATTTAAAACTTAAGGGCAACAATAACTTTTTGCAGAGTTATTTAACTAGATCGCTAAGGTTAAAGGCAGAATGAAAAGCAATTACACATAGTACATAAAGTTTATATTTCAAACCAAGATATTTTTAATTACATGCAACTTTGCAGAAAAGGTATAATTTGGGACAATTACATAGACATTTAAAATTAAAGTTCAGACCACAAAGAAGGTCTCTCCAGAGTTAGATCTGTGTAAATTTATAGCTTAAAAAAAGTAATAATATGTAGGAAAGAGCTTGCAAAGCAATAACTTTCAGTTATGTCATTCTGAGAAAATATGGTAAAATGAGGTACTATGAATGAAGGGTGTTTCAGATTTTTCATAAAATAGTCACCAGATATAGGTTTAAGTCATCTACCTGGCTCTTTCAGAAAAAAAAAAAAGGCACTGCATTTCACCCAGTTTCATCCAGAGATTTGATATCCATCTTTTCTGAATTTTAGATTGATGAAATTCTATGTATATTATACATTCAAGAAGTGCACAGGCTATTTTCTTCAGCAAGTTATAGCTCTAGTTTGAGTATGTTTAGAATATGAAATTTTTAGAAATAACATTTCTACTCCACTCTATTTCTATTCCACTCTAAATCACTTTATATTGTATTCACATGCAAAGTCTAAGGCAACCAAGAAACTCCTGTAACACCAAGTGCCTTAAGTTAATAGGACCTGAAACAGTTGAGGATAAAAATATGTTTTCACATGCAAACAGGGGTAAAAATAATATGCCATAGTTAGCTGGGGTTTTACTTTAAAATACATATATCTTAAATATTATAGAGTATTTAATTAGCAGTAATGATACTACAATCATGTCTGCAGCATCCCTCATGATCAGAGTCAACATTGTCCTCAAGTGGTTAAAAATATCTGCTTTTTTTTTTTTTTTTCACTGGTTTCTTGACTTGCCCTATATAGCACAAGCTAAGCAATTATCATGGTACTTGAAAGTTCCTTGGTGAATGAGTGGCTATATTTTCTGGTGTTTCTGGTATAGAATATGAAAAAAGAAAAAAGTTGCAAATTCTCCTTTCTCTTCAGTGATGTAAATAATTTATTAATGTTTTCATGGATGCTATAAAAAATAGCATTAGGGTGACTTAATGAATAAACTAACCCACTGTCAGGAAGAAACCCACTGCCCAAATAGAAAGATGAATGCAGTTACGTGAAGCAGAGATCTATGGTCCAAAACTCCTGCAAGCTCTCTGACAGCTTCAGGAGTTAAATTTAGCCTCAAAATTGAGTAAAATTCTGTAGAAGCAAGTGGAAATTGTAACAATGAGGTTTTACAAGGAGGCCTGAGTGTTTTAAGTACGATCTATGTGTCAACTGACAGAAGTAATATAATGCTGTTTGCCATTTGCAAACAGAATTCACATTTTCAACAGATGCTGAAGAAAAGCGTATGGTAGCGTGGTGATTTATAAACTCAAACCAGTAGCTTCTTTAATTTCATATTCTACACAGTCCCAGTGTTTTCTGGGTTCCTAAAGTATATCTTTGAGATAACAAATGTAATTAAATCTGTATTTTCCACGTCACATTTTCTATTAACAAGGAAAGATGGAAAAGCCAGCATATTAACCAGAAAGAAAAAAGAGAATATGGAATGTCACTTATCATATGGTTCTTATTAACACTGGAAGATTTTACAAGGGCTGGATAAACATCTAAGATGGACAGGAGAAAATTCATATGCAAAGTAAGCACAACCATTAAAAACCCTACTTTTCCCCAGTATAAAATTAGCTATGTATAAAGCTTAATTTTGCATACAAGTCTTAGGAAAAATCTGTAAAGGTCACTTCTTTTTTTTTGAAGCTATTCGTTGAGAGTTCCGGGAAATAGTGAAATTATAACAGCTGTCAGTTAACACTGCACATTGCCACAGAAATGGATTTAAAAGCTATCTTTGCCCAGTGGAAGCTACTAGATCTTGAATTCCTGGTGATATATGGCACTAATGAAATATCTTGGTGTGCTGTGTGTACATGCTGTAGTTAAGCATACTTTTAACAAGGACTCATACTTGTAATGCTAATAATAGGATCTCCAAAGATGTGGAACAAAAGTGGATATCTTGTCAATAATTTCAATATTAATTTCCATGAAGATCATAAATGACAAAACCGGGAAGGAAAACTCGCATTCCACTCCCTTGCAAATGAAACTCATTCTTCCCAAATCAGTGTGTAAAAAAGGAGCTGGTTAGCAGAACTTTGTTGGAATTTGAAACTGTTCATATATTCACTGAAAAACATCACATTTGCCTTCAAAATGTTCATAGATGTTATTGTACCACTGAGCTTTAGTAGTGGATGTATCCCTTGCTAAGTGCAAATTGTAACCTTCAGCAACAAAACTATTTGATTATACCACGGGTTATGTGGAAGCAGATGAAAACCAGCATCATTTTAAAAGCACCTGAGGGGTAAGAAAACGTAGTTACGTTTTACAGTAATTTTAACTAAAAACAGGAGGTACATTTTTCAGAGTACTGTTAACAATATCTCCTCTTCATCTTAGCTACAACAGACACAATGGATCTACCAGTTGTGAACAAATAATGGTTTCCAGTATAAGCATAAAAGAAAAAAAATGTGATAACTTCGGGTACATTGTGTGACAACTGTCGATAAAAAGTAAATACTATAGAGATGACCATGGAATTTAATTACTGTGGACAGCTGTCTTGCCCCAGTCTGCACGAAAACTCACTAACAGCAATTCAGATTGCTGCTATGTTTAAAGGTCCCTTCCACCGCTATGGATCAGCTAATGCAAAACAAAATACAGAATCAAATAACTTTTTCCCTAAGTAAAACATGCATTTAAAGAGCTTTCAGTCCACTCTTTCAATGTAATTGTTCATTAATATAATTGTTCTAAATGATTGTGAATCTAATTGTTAATCAGATTTTATTGCCAGGTTAGCTGGCAGACTGGATTTACTAGAGCTACACAAACTACAGTAAATATTTTAGATACTGGCTCAAATTTGAGTCCTAATGCTGAGCTGAAGCCTGTGCTCTGTAAGATACAGTATAATGTTTAGTGTTTGTAAACATGTTTAATAAAGAGATGATATGCCCTGTAAGTATTCTTCAGCTTGAAACAATTTAAACGCAAGACTTCAAATTCATTAGAATAGTTAATGTACCTGATTTGGTTAATTCTACCCCTATAACACTGTAATTAAACCTGTAGTAAACATAAGGATTTCCTTGATAATTTGATGTATATTTTACGCTGTAATTTATAGAGAGAATTGACTTTTGGAAAATATTATAAACTGCTAGCGCATTAAAAGTATTACATGTAATCATAATTTATGTGTAGCATTTATGTGAAAAGGAGATGAACTTCATAGTCACTTTTTTTTTATAGAAACTTACTGCCTTCACAGAATCACACCAGTAGTGAACCATATGGGGGACAGTCTTTTTTCTGAAATGTTCAATTGAACCACCGACAGCGACTTACGCCATGTCAATAGTCACTGTGGGAACTGCAGACCAAAGCCCTTCTCTATTAGCCTTGTGTAATTATGTACAAACACTAGCTACACATTCTAAGATCCCCCAACGGGTCCAACTGTCTATCTCAATTGCCCCTGCAGCTTAAAGTCAGTGTGTGCTACTATTCCCTATCACATACAAAGTGCTTTGTAAGATGCTGTTGGCAGCTAGAGCTGAATTTAGCTTTGCCAGAGTTCGATGCTTTCACTCCCTTTGGTATGCATGTAATATGCTACAAAGACTGTTAAATGAGAGCTTATTTGCCATCTAATGATTGAAAGATATAATCTCTCTCTCTCTCAATTTTTCTGATTTATATCAGGATATTTCCAATAAGTATTCACGGGTGTCTGTAGTTTTTCATTGTTCTCTGTCAGAGCCACAGCCATAACGTTTCAGAGAAAGGTGCTATCTTAACATACACATTTCTATTACTTTTTATCCCTGAATCTGATACTTGCTATATATCTGATCATAATCAGAGCACCAATTCACTGTCATCATTTTATATTTAGATATAGTCCTGAATATGTAGTATACTCTTAGAATCAGTATGAGAAAAAAGATATGAAAGAAAATATTAATTCTCTAGGGACAACAGACACTAAGTGACAGGAATACAGAAATTACTGAAAACCATATACTCAATTCCCTTGCAAATTTGACACTTTTATTTTGATATATAGTACAATAAGTTTTTAAAGCACTTTATTGCCTATGTATTCACTGTGGAATCTGGTATAAAACCAGGATTATATATTGCAGTTCTCTAATTAATTTTGCCTCATTTAAATAGCTAATTGTGTGAACATTATCTGACCTCTTCTTCAAACGCATTAACTGTTTGAAAATAATCCACTCATTCTCTTCCATGTTTCTTCCCATCTAGCACTTTTTTTCAGTCTTATTTAATTGATTTTCCATTTTTTCAGCTTTAATAGCTCCTCACAGGAAACTGTATTCAGATTGTGTTAACGGTCATGTTATACTTGGTTGAATAAACGTCCTTCTAGATGTTTTTAGTATCATGTAGACAAAAAATTTGTACAATATTTTCTAAGCATTTGGGGCAAGAAAGGCTATGAAAATCCTACTTCAACTGAATTTACTTGTGTATGTTTTTACTCATTAATGTTAATGCATTTCACTAATTATTTTAAAACTCCAAATGACAATGAAATGCTCTAAAGACTTGGTCCCATGCCCAGTGAAGTGAACTTGGATTTAATTGGATCATGAACAGGCAGGAGTGCAATGCATCTCAGTTGGCCTGACTGACCAAAAGGACTGCTTTCTATTCGATAAAAAGTAGTTCAAATAACAGATTATGTAACATAATGTAACTAAATCATTTGAACCCAATTATTCTGGACATCATGAAACGAAAGAATAAAAAAGAAATTTTATTTTTGTACAGATAAAATGCAGTTACTTCAGAGAAGAAAGGATGGTTCAAAATATCTGGTTCATAATTCATAAAAAGGAAGCACTAATATCTTCATTGCAGATCCTATTTTTAAGAAATTAGTTTAAAGAAGTAACTTTTGTAGCTTAATATTGAAAAAATTACTTTAGGAGTCTCTGTTTTACGTTATCGCACTTTATTCTAAATTACAGGTATTCAATTTTTCCAGAATTATTTGATAGTACTTTGTCTGTGCCTGTTTTCAGTTTCTTAAGCCTGAGGAAAATGACACTAGAAAATGGACATAACTCAAAATAACTTTAATCCAGCTCTACTGGTTGTCCGACTTATTTTTAATAGTGTGAGAAGCACACATCAAGTGGAGATTCAGGACATGATGGGTGTGGCAAACAACAAGCAATTAGTGACCAACAGACTCCATTATTTTTATTTTCTAGTCTCTGAAATGTCCCTCTGGGGTGCAAAATTCCTTTCCATATGTGTATATCATTGTGTGCAATAGAATTATGTGTTTTTGTTCACCTTTTCAAACATAAAAGAATAGTCTGCAGGAAAAAAAAATCTCTTGTCAAAGTTCACAATAGTTATGCGGTACCACAGTTCATCACGATACACTACAATTAAAAGGGAAGAGACAAACCTAAACTTCCAGGTCATTTATAATCCTTTCTCCATCAATATTGACATTTATAGAATGTATATATATATATATATATATATG
>VWZK01006106.1:0-24127 GCA_013396935.1 Baryphthengus martii
TTTTTTTTGCATATTGAGAATTAGATTTTAAGGCTTTTTTCAAATCTAAATAACTAATTGAACTGCAAATATTTAGGTAAACAAGCTTTCACTTGTAGGTTTTGCACAGGCTTTGAGCAAATGCGAGAAATATCTCCACCCACCCTCCTGCCCAATTGTCACTGCACCTTTTTACACACAAATCTACCAGCAACACCCAAGGCAAGATTTGAAATCAAAGATTCTTTTGAAGGGCAGCAACAATTAATCAGAATTGTTAGAGACTGGTGAAGAGGACAGTTGCTGGGTACAAAAATAGGATGGGACTCAGATGATTGTGTGTACTAAAGTATTTATGAGTTTGGACAGAAAGATGACCAGACACTTCATCTGTGCCTAATGCAATTTCATGGAGATTCTCACCAGTTGTGACCTCTTTGCGTTGCTCCAGCATGCTATGCCTGAAATAGCTTGCCCTCTTCATCCCTGTATTTTTATTAGTCTTCTCCTGTGGCCAAAACCTACAAAATCTAACTACACACACTGTGAAGTGTAATGTTTTCTGAGGAATTTAAGATGAGCCAAAAACCAGGCTCCAATTAGACAGCTTGCTACATTCTCACCGTGGAGAGAAGACAGCATGTAAACTACCCGTATGCATTAATTATAATCTCCTCCCCTACCTTCCATCTTTCAGCTTGCCAAATTTCTCCCCTAACTGAATTGTCCTGCTCTTCCTCTGTGGAAAAGGAGCAGTCATCTGGTGTTTGTTTGTGGCTAAGACTAGCAGGTTTTCCCCATGAAATTAGAGACATGGGCACAACCCAAAAAGGCTGATCCGCGAGGACCCAATGGTGTACGCTTTTTGATTTTTCTTTTTTCTTTTTTACTGAGTCATTGGAGATTAAGAATGACAGCGGGGAGCAATTAGTGTTTTTATAAAACTTAGACCTAGGGCTGAGGAGAGAGCATGAAGCAATTTGTCTGTGGTGAGTAATCCTCAAGAGTCATAATCTCCCTATTTGTGTTTCAGTTCAGATGAGTGCCATGCTGTTGTTTGTTTTATAAACTGTTTTATAAACTGTAATGTTTATTAACAGTAATCCATTAAGATTGTCTCCTTTGAGACATTTTCTGTACAATCAGTGCTTTGCACGTCAACTAGGAACCCAGTTTTATTTTCCTCTCGTTGTTTCTTGCTTTCACAGCCATTCAGAAACTTTTAATGATTTCATCTGAACTTTTATATTGTTCTGCACAAAGAGCTCTTAAAGCTATTTAGACACAACCTCTGCCAGCTCCAGCCTTGCCATACAGAAAAATAATGAAGTCTAAAATATGTGCGTGTAAGCCCCATAGTTGAAAATTGTAGCAACTCAATTTCCTTGCTAGGAACTGGGAAGATTAGCTGTGCAATGTCATGTGGTGGGTTGGGATGGGAGGTAGCACAGGTGGTCATAACAACTGCAAAGGGTTTATTATATAAAGCTCTGCTCATTTTTAATAAAATTGTCCTTGAAACCCAGCTAGACCAGAAATTAATAGGAAGCTTGCAATAATTTTTTTTCCTCAGTAAAGCACTCTGAAATTTCACATGGAGAAAATCACTTATCAGTGCATCTAAACTGAGTTTTATTTTAAAATACAGTTTTTAATTAAAGTTTGAAATTCTGAGCCTGCTGCTAGTACCTGATATCTTGCTAAAAGGTCACAGTGCTGGTGGCATTAATGGTATGAGAACCTGATATAGGAGATTATGGATGTTCAAATTGTGTTTTAGTGCTGGTTTATCATTAGGAAGGCTGCGTCTATTCCTTGCTGAATGTAGGCTTAGTGATCAAAGTGAGGATTTGTTCCCTGGCATAGTTGTAGTCACAGGCAAACTAGGCAGATTCCCAGAGTGTGTGTGTGCAGGGAAGAGGCAAATGGTTGTCTGTGGTCTCAGCCGCCTCCTTTTAGGAAGGTGGGACTCCAGCAGCCCCCAGCACGGCTGCTGCAGTGGTATGGTGGGCAGGGTGAGGACTGAGAGGCAGAGCATGTTTTTCTCTGGAGATGATAGGGGCAAAAACTCCATATCACTGTCCAAGCCCCATGCCGTCTTTTGAGTTGTTGTTGCCAAGAACTGGAACTGCCTGATGTGGGTTGTGCCCATTATCCTTCATATGACGAAAGTGATTTTGCCTGTACTACCGGAAAGCCTTGAATTGGCATTATTCCAGTAATATCTTCAAATGTAAATCAGAAGATTCTATAGCTGCTTTACTGCAGCTGACTATGATATAGAGGGACAGTGGAGCAATGGACATTTGCCAGAGGAGAGATGAGCTGCATCAGTTCTCAGAGTGGCATTGAAGGGGACAGAAGAGGGGCAAATGTAAATTAGAAACTTTAAAGAACCTCACAAGAGAGAGGTAGAAATAGCTGTTGGATTGTATGGGGCTGGCATTATTCTCTTCTGAGCTCCTGAACATATCAGTGTCGCACCTCCTGGCTCTGGAGAATAGCTGAAGTAAAACAAAAGGATGAACTTTGCACAGTAACTTGTGTAACTGATGTTGCCTGAGCCAGCAACCTAAAGTTGCTGCTCTGTGGGGGCAGGTAAAAGACAAGGATTGCAAATCCTCCAGTATGGCATGGAGGAAGATGTTAAGGAGGCCTCAGAGGTTCTCTAGCACTAAGCACAAGACTAAATTGTCCACAAACAACCCCAAGAATAGATTTGGTACAGCCATATTGCCACTCTGGTCATAACTCTAAATTACTAAAAATACATACTGGGCTAGTGAAGGCTGAAACTAAGTGGAACATATTGCCATTTCCAAGAGGGATCTGACATACAACCACTACTGAAAGCAGAAATGATCATTTGTGAACAGAACAGAAACCAGAGCTGATAGTCAGAGGCGTGTGCTTCAAAACATCTGCCAGTTGAGCCATGGAGTAAACTCCAATGTTAGATTATATGTGTTGGGCTGTTGGGCTTTCTGGCTTTCTTTTAAAATTGCTATTTGGTCTTGGATGAAATAATGTCTTTTTGCCAAAGCTACTACTGAGGGTGAGACTCCAAAGAAAGTAATTATGACTAGCACAGGGTATCTGAGAGCATATTTCTAAACTTGTGTTATCAATATGAAAACAAGTTATCAATAGCAGACAACTGTTTCTTAAATGTACTGAGATGTTCAGAATGCTTCTGAAAATAAAGGGCACCTTTAAAAGGTTTTCTTTTAGGAATGGAAAATCTAAGCCAGAGCCTCAGCTATACTGAGGAAGCCACTACACCAAAAATACTAACTACAACAGCTAGAAACGCCTATATGGTGAGATAAGAAAACAGGCATTTTTTCTGTTTACTTCTCCTATGTAGAAAAGAAACTGTGCTTATTCTAAACTATTCCTATTTTTCTGAAGTATCCTTTTTGTAAAAAGACAAGCCAAACAAACGTTATCATTTGGAATCTTGGGAACTGAGACACTTTCAAGAAAATAAGTCTATGGAAATCGGTGGTAAGAAAGAGAGGTCTTAGGTCACAGTGATATAAAAAAGGGCTTTTCTCATTGCAGAGAAATGTGTGCTCTGGCAGAATAGGTTACATCAGTGTATTGCCAAAAGGGGATGGAAGCAAAAAGGTCTTTCTGCCCAAGACAGCTTTAGATGGGCAATAACCACCCCAGGATGAGCTGGCTGAACCTGGAGACATGATTCATCTGATACTAATGAGCTTTTTGCAGCCTCAGAATAGGTGAGACAACACAAGGTGTCTCAGATTATCTGACTACAGTTAGTAAGTTGCTTTTTTGTGTTGGAGATTTTTTATTATACTGACTGCTGTTAGGGTTGTGTCTGGTCGAGGGAGGAGGAGGAAGTGGAAAATTGTTATCCTAAGAAGATCTTTGTGCAGAGGTTTGTGTTAGAGGTTCAAGGCCAAGCAATAGATTTTAGAAACTGAATGAGTTTCTCAACACAGCTTTTGTGCTGCTCAGCACCCAGGAAACTGACCTGAAGATAATGACTTTTCAGAAAGATAAAGACTAAACATCTTTTGGTTTCCTCATTAAAATCTACTCATTAAAAAAAAGATGGTCACTTAAGATAGCAAGTTTACTGTTTTGTATTTCAGCCATCCTGAGTCTGGGCCTCTGAAAAGTTTATACTGTTAAGCAGATAGAAAGAACAACAACAACAAAAAAAATATGATAGGACCTGAGTGCTTAAGGTAAAAAAGCAAATCCAGGAATTAAATCCAGGCTGCCTTATTCCGTCATCCTACACACAGCCTGAGGATGCTGTTTTGGTCAGTATCAGGCAACTCTAGGCTAGCGAGTGACACAGTGTAACGCAGTTCTTATGCTGTATGAAAGAAAATATAATCCCTGATAAGAGTCTCCATATGCCTTGTCCTTTTAAAAACAAAGTTAACCACTGGAAGAGGCTTTGCATGTGAATGAGGTTCTCTTCAGGTTTCAAATCTAATTGAAAGGGATGCAACTTGCTTCTAAAGAATATGCAAACTACTTGGTCAAACATCCTTCAGCCTCTTAAGTTTATCACCAACCTGACGTCAGTCTGGAAATCCCAACTTTCTTAAGAGATGATAAATGTTATCTGCCAATCTCTTCCACTGAATAAACTCTGTTTGATCTGCATTAATCACACTTGGCAGAAGCTGTTCAAGCATGCTAGCCGCAATCCTGGTGAACAGCTTGGCATCGTTGCTTAATAATGAAGTGGAACAGTATGAAAAACAACATGAAGGAGCCTTCTTTTCATTCCCACCCCAAAGTTAATGAAACACACACTAAAGTGAATGGCTTAAAATATTCAATAGATCTGCAACTGTCTTCTTGTAATCATATTATTACTCTCAAGGGCAAAACATGTCCCTCATTTATTTATTTTTTTTTAACTTTTCTGCTATAATGCAATGTGCTAGAAGTGTATAGAACTGAGACATACCAGATACTTCATATTTTTCTGTGCTTTTCATACATTTAATAAACAAGTGTTCAATTTTCTGAATGAGTCTTCATAAATTTTGCCCAGGGATGTTTGAGTCATTATCTCTTTCAGTCGACACAGTTGAGCATAGTTCAGAGCTCAGCTTTTCCTGTCATTTTTCGAAGTCAAGAGAGAGCCAGAGAAAGGTCAGTGGGATTGTTGACACAGGAAAATTTCAGTGCAAAAATAAGGCATTGGCAGAAACAGTTATTAGAGTACTCAGGGTGGGTGAGAAATGTACTCTTCTGGGATTACATAGCACCTGCCTTGGTTTGGAATAAATAAGAAGAGGAAGCAACAAAGAGAATGGGGAGTGAAGTGCAGAAAGCGGAGCTGTATCACTGAAAAAAATGAGGTGGAACAACAGAAAACAACTGAGGAGATAAGGAAAGACCAGAGTACAAATCATTTAGTTGTGACCAGATGGAGAAAACAGTATTTTGAGAAAGTGAAAAAAATTCTGTGACCTTCCATATAATTTCTTGGAATTTCTGATGTGCAGGGTCCGCTCAGCAATGACTTACAATGTTTTGCTGAGGAATCTGTCTTGTAAAAAAGAACATTGGTAAAAACAGCACGACTGACAAATGAAAAAACACCAATGAATTTTTTTCCCCCTAAAAGGGATACTAGAGTTATCCAGAGACATTTAAAAACATTTCCATGTTAGGAGAGTGTAGGGATGTATGGATAACACAACTGAGCTTCTTTGTAGATGTGCAATTGTCTCAGCTTAAGCCTCAGCCTTTTGAGACTAAAAGGCAATTTATACACTGGTTTTTGGAAGCATCACCATTTTGTGATCCTCTTGTACTCTTTGGGACATTTAGTAAACTTTTATTTTTGGATAGCTGAAGTTGCTTTGAGTAAAACCACTTTATGTAAAATAAGCATATTTCTTTCTGGTACTCCAACAGATTCAGTGAATACATTCTGTTGGTATCTAAACAGATACAATACAAACTACTATTGTTAGTTTTCTAAATAAAAACTGTTTAATCTTAATTCTGAGACACACATGTACTATGAAATAATTTTAACATTGCAGTTTAACAATTAACTTTCCTATTTTTCTCAGAAATTTATTGCATTGCACAAGAATTAATTACAGGTGGGAAAGGCTTACAATAAATTAAGGAATGAGAGTATGAAGATATATCAAACAAAGCATTAGCACAACATATGACAATGTTTCAGAAATTTCTGGATTCAGATAGCAAGAAAATCAAGTAGGAATAAATTGAATTATCGTGATTTGGAAGATGTATTCAAATACCCACCTCAGCTTTTTGCTGGCTGCAGATGCTACTTTAATTCTTAAAGAAAATAAAACAATTGAAAAATAAAAATTGTTGTAAGATAATCCTTTAAAGTAGTAAGTCCTTCTCTTCTGTACTTATTCTGGGTGTGGTACTATACCATACATTTATGATTACCTTGAAGAAATATGTATTGAGATGCACTGTGTAAAATAGACACACCTACCATTTTTTTCACTAGTCAGAAGCAATAAATTAAATCAATGCAATTCTTAGCTTTTTTAGAGCATATGCATCCGCTGTCATCATGGAGATACAATTCAATTCTTCAGGCCACATACTTATGAATTGATCACTCTATTACAGGCAATTGTCATGGTCCACTCAGTGGACGTGTGATGGTTCATTGGTTGTGATCTCAAAGCGCAAAAATCAAGGTGACCACTCCAAGGGATTATGCTTCAATCAAACCATGCAACTTTATTGTTTTGCCTGTAAAGCAGAGTGCAATAGACAGAAAGAGTGACAGGAAGAGAAAAAAGGTAAAGAGAGGGAAAGGGAATTATAGCTACCACCACAGGTCTAAGGTCCCAGGTCAGGCAGCGTCCTGCCAACCCTTCAGATTGTTGTGAGCCTTGGTGGGGAAATTTCCAAAGTTCAGTTGCTAAAAAGCTATCTTTTATACCAGGCAACACACCTTGCTCCTCGTCTGTCCCATGGATTTCTGCCAATCTCCACCTTCATAGTAGTTGTTAAGACAGAAGTCATGATCCATCTTCTTGACAGCAGCTATGCGGTATTGATTGACCGTTTCTTCTTGTACCAGATTAATGGAGAATGGTACCATACTTCTTGTACCACGCAATCCTCCCTCTCAGGGTGTTTTGGTATCTTGGTATCCATAGGGATTGCATTCCATCCTGTAGATCAGTAACTGCCTCTCAGGTAGGCCACTGCAGACTCATGTCAGGATGTTAGCCTAAGTTTTGGGGTAACTTATTGTCCAAGTCTCTAATGACAATGTTGAGACAATACTGTTCTTCAATTCGACTCTTACAGCAACGTACAATGGAATTTTTATATTTATTTATTTGATATTTTTCTATATTAGACACTTGAAAGTCTGTAAAAATATTTAATTAATCAAAATTAATTAATCAAAAGGTTTTCTATTGCTAGAAACATACTTTTCTTTCTTGCACATACATACAAACAATGTCTCGTGAATTAAAGAGATTCACTACATAGTAATTTCTCTTGAAATTCACTTTGTCTATACTCACAAGTAACCTATGTTTTTAGTTTTAGTTCATTAAGTACAAATAGCAATGTATATATAATGCGTAACATATTAATTCAATTGTTTACTCGTCTAGGAAGCTGTCAATTTAATGAGACATCACAAATAATGTGCTATCTGAAAAAAGATCTCTTAGCTATAATTACTCAAAGCATGCATTCTATCTCTAAGCTGCATTTCCACTGAATGTGTAACATTTTTTAAGTGATTTTGAATGTAATGCCTTATTCTGAACACTTCACTTACTGGCTCAAAATTCCTACTTGATACTAAGGAGAAAAGTAGAAATTGCTTCTAGACGTCTAGGGAACCTACTAGAATACAGATTAAATTCTTTACAAGTTTTTGATATGTCAGGAGTCCACTCTCTGAGAAGCAGTCAATGAGGCAATGTTAATTACTCTATGTACTTACATACGTGTAAGAACTGGCAAAGGCCAGTCCTCTGGTATTGGAAAGAGCTTTCCCTAAAGCACCTGCAGAAAAATGAATCTAACCACATGAAACAGAAAGAATAAAAGAAAGGAAAGAATATCAATGAAAAGAAAGAAATATACAAAAGAAGAATCTAACAAAACATGGACACAAAACTATGGCAAGTATGGAAACAAAAAAAAAAAATGTATGGAAAGTATGGAAATAAAAATATATGAATACAGTTTTCAAAAGCATCAAATTCCCAGGTTCAGAAATGCCAGACTATGCTGAATTGAAATTTACACTCATCTGGAATATTTGCTCTCGGCCACTATTTAAACCTAGGACTCTAAAAGCAGTTGATGCCCAAGGGCATCTTTGTTAAGAACTTTTGTTTTTATAAGGTGAATTGGCAACCACAGTGTCTCAATTTCATTTTCCTTTTTGATGTTTGGTGGGGTTTTTTTCTGTACATGGCAAGGTTCCTGTAATCTCAGTTCTCTCAACACAGCTGTTAATTTATGAGGAGCAATACCATTTTGGAAATATGGAGCTTTTAGTATCAATCTGAATTTTTCAGATAAAGAGTAAGAGTAAAAATTGCCTTAAATAAAATAGAATATAGATGATCTTTTAAAAGAAAGTTAATGTAAATAGCGGGCAGCCATTTAGATTTTTTTCTTTTTATTTTATTTATGTAGATTAAAGGACTTATTGCTGTTCTGAAGTGAAACTTCAGTGCCCTGGGGACAAAAAGAGTCTGCTTAGAAATGCAGGTGCTGTTTACACACTCTGTGGACTGAAATATCTGAGAAAACTGCTACCTAGCACACTGGAAAACTTATAATATTATTAGCAAGACTGAAATTTTTGCACGTTTCAACATGAGGTACATTTTAATAGTCATGTATTTATATCATAGAGAAGAGGGTTATTATTTATCATTGAATTCACTTAAAATGAAAACAGCAAGTACTCTTCTGACTTTCTTTCAAAATACATTGTCATTGCAGAACAGTTAGGACTGTGAAGTACTTGAAGATTAAAAGGTGATCTTAGAATAACGAACAATGAATCTCTGTCTACGCTGAACAGATGAATTTGATCGAGATATTACAACCACTGCTGTTATGGAGATGTGAAAATGATGGAAAAACACTTCCTACAACAGCTTATCAGGATTTTTGGTGAGCACCTTTGCAGGCTTACTTTTTCTGCTGTGAAATTTAGTGTTGACAATGAAGTCATTCCCTAGGTTTCAACTTCACAACTACAGGTGACTGGGATCTTGAGGCAAATGCAGTTTTCAAGGGAAGAAACTGGTCATTCTCATGGAGAGCTCAAGGGCTTCTAGCTCAAATTTTCTTCCTATATATAGGAAGATTTGACACTCTGGGCACCCTTCCAAGTGTCTCTTCTCACCTCTTTTATCACGGCCATGTTTGCTGTTGATGTTTGTTAATGCTAGCTGCCTTCATCAACATCCTTTTGTTTCTGGTGACCATGGTAGTGTTTTTACTGTAAATTTATCTAGAACTACTGACAGAAATTGAAGTATAAACAAATAGGTCTGGTCAGAGTCAGGGCAGATTCATACTTGTCTTCCAAGTGGCTGAGACTGTGCTAATTCTTTCCAAGTAAATGTCACCTTTCTTTGAGGGAAATGACCATTAGAGAATCTGTAATGACATGAGAACCTTTAAAATAACAAGACACAGCACAATAAAGCACACAGTAATTTTGTCACCTAAAAACAAAAATCCAGATTAAAAAGTAAAATAAAGACAAAGACATAGTATACTTGAAGACATTTTTCAAATCAGGTCACACATGATGCACATGAAAGTAACCAAGTATCACCTGACTTGAACAGGAAAAAACTATTTAAACATAAAGGAATGAATCTGACAGGCTTATTTTTGGAGTGTTATTATAGAATCAAAAACGCAGACAGCTGACTAAAACAAATGCGTTCAGAATCAACGGTTGTTGACATTAATCTTGATAATTACAACCAACTGTAATTTTTTTGATATTGGGGTAGAATGAGAAGCACCCTGGAGTAATATTTCCTTTTCTTCAATGTAAAGAAATTTTGAACTTTTATTGAAAAGGTGGAAATTACACTATTGAATCTAGAATTTGAAAGAACACGGATCTGAACATGTGTACGGGCTTAGTTTTAATATTTCTTTTAATACATGTAGCTAAGATTCCTTTACCTCTTAGTTTAACCTTAGCATATTGTCATGGGTCTTCCTTGGAAGTATCGTGTAACTTTATTACTTAAAAAAACAATTAACCAAACAACGAAGCAAGATTCTGAAGATGAGTACTGGGGCCTCCCTGGTAGTGTTAGAAAGATGTTGTAATATTGTCAAGTCACATATCTCAGTCAACAGAGTTTCTTTTTAAAGACCTTGGCTATTATTTTTTCAGAGTCAATTTGATTGTTCATAGGAGCTCACATAACAGATCTACCTCTCTTTCTGCTTATACGACTTTCAAACACACCACGGTTTTCTGGAAATAAACTAGACAACTACATGTAGGCTAATTTGATTATTTTCTATGATACAGATTTTGAGATCCAGTCCTGCCATAATTGATCTTGCCAGGCGATGTTTTTTTTCTGGATTTTTAAAAATAGGACTGGTCCAGACAAGAAAAAATTTGCAATTTCAGAGTTAACTCTATTTTTGACAGCCTGCAGGATTTCTTCCAAGGCTTCTCACTCAGGCATCTGACCACCAGCAATCACCTTTATCCCTGTAGCCTTCATCCCTTGCTGTGGAGATGGGTTTATGGATTAAGCCCATTGTCTTAATTAGCTTAATAACTGATTTCAGTTTACTATTTGCAGTTGCTGTTGTCTCTCAGGGCACTGACAGAGTTAATAGCAGCCTTCATAAAACACAACATTGTTTTTCCTATAGAAAAAATAACTGCAAGGGAAAAAATGAAGCTATGAATTAATTGATTAAATAAACATCTTACTAGGTAATAGCTATGAGAGAACTGAGACCTTGTTTGATAAAAATACCTTCCCACTTTGTCTTCAGATATGTGTCCTGTTCTGAGGACATGACTAATTGTTTGAAACCTTTTCCTTTAGCCTCTTCTTCAGAAAGAAAAAAAAAAATAATTTTTTTTTTTTTCGCTGTTTGATTATGGAAGGAGAAGAGAAGGAAAGCAGAAGGGTAAGGTTAGAAGATTTTAGGGCTGTTGTCATTTCAGAAACTTTGAAACAATTCCTTTTTAACATATAAACATATAACATTAATATCTAAATTATGGACTATATTAGTTTAACGGACTTTTATTTTTTATAGTTTTCTATGTTCATGACCTCACATGACCAATAATGGATACTGATTCACACTGGTACAAGCAGTCAACTCTGAACAAGTGACAAAGTGATACATCTCTTGTAGCATTAAAGTTCTTGTCCTGGTAGGAACAGACACAGAGAAATTTCATCTTTATCTGAACATGTGAAAAAAAAATAAAAATAAATCCTCTAATATAATTGTACCTGAACTTTTTAATAGAGACTATCAAAGGAGCATACATTTGTTATTGACTGAGGAAGGAAAGCTAAATGCTCTGTCATCTGGGGATTTGATCAAGCAGCAGTTTGAAATATTCTCAAAATAACATTGAGCAGACTTACTCATGTGCTGGCAAAGAAAAAAGTTATTTCAATTGAATTTGTTACTCTTGGTTCTAAGAGAGTATTGGTCATCATAACCTTGGAGGTAAGAAAGGTGTAATTGCCTTCCTGCAATGGCAGGTGAAGTTCATAATAGGAATATTTCCTAAAAAGGCAAGGGAAGAATCTGCCAATGGCCTACTAATGCAAACCAAATTATCTGCCCATAGAAATAGATAAGACCCCATTGACATTAGAGGAGTTTTATCCATTTACAACGGCAGGGATCTGCCTTCTTACAGAGGTTTATTGTTGTACACATTCTGCCCTAGGGTCGTTCTGTAATTACTATAGAAAATAGTGTATTCACTTGATAACTTCTTGGAGCAGAAAAGCAATTAGCCTGCCAAGTGACTTGATGTTCCTAAGAAGGTACTAAAGTTTTGGAGGCTGAAAGTTTTATTAGAAAGAAATAGAAGAAAAAGACAGAAAATATCTGACTGGCAGACAGCGTGCAAAGGAGAAGTATCTGTAGGGAGACACAGATGGCCGTTTTAGGAAATATAATTCACAACAAAAAGCTGAAGCTTTAATGCAATACCAATATCAGAAAAATACTTTACTAGCCCACTAACTCCTTTCAGGATTGACTCTTTGCAATACTGAGAAAGACACCTGGACTTTCTGAACAAATTGCTTAGGCTGTTGATGGCTAGGAGAGCAGTAGACGCAGTCTACAAGATCAGTTGTACATGTTTCTGATCTAAAATATTACTGATGCAAAAGGAAAGAGGTCTTTCTATACAGAATAGTTATTAGCATATGAATAACATTGTTAATATGTAAAATACTGTTTCACCAGTGCTTCAGCCCTAGTTTACAGGTTTAGGATAGTGCTGATGAAATCTCAGTTTGCTGGGTACAAAGACAGCGATGGAAACGCTAGTGGATATTTCAGATTGTTGTAATATTTTTATCACAACAGCACAAAGTGTTATTATTTTGTTATGGAAATCAAGACAATTTCTCTTATACAGAAAATAGATGCAACATATGATTGACTGTGCAACATTTGAGAAAAAAAACGTTTAGGCAGTTAGGGAATGGAAGAATAAATTAGATAAAGGGCAGAAACCTTAAAACATAATAGCCATTTTTTACTCTATTAGAGGAGAAAATGATTTTGCAAACTGTGATTTACCTGGCTTCATAGACCAGACTGTATTGCATGTGTTCGTTGCATTTTCTTTTCTCTTTATAACTGCACAAACAACAATTTAGAATCAATAGGTTGTGGAATATTGGAATGTCAGTATCTATTGAAAATGAACTGGTTTATGGTGATCTGATATAATTAAAATCAATGCAGATATCTTTAGAAAAAATATGTTTCCTTCTGTTGGTGAAGCCATATAGGGATGCTGGGTAAATAAAATGCTCCCAATTGTCTGCTTTTTTAGAGAAAGTCTTTATGTGCATTGAATCTCTATTTATTGCTAGCTTATGTTGTTTTTTATGTCATGCAAACTAGATTTAAAAAAAAAAACAAAAAAACATCATTCACACAAAAATTTATTCCGAGAGATAGGACTGCATGTATATAAATAAACATTATTCCCAGATTGTACATTAGTAATGTATAGTTGGAACAAATATAACGTTACATCTACATATGCCTAAAGGCTTCATGTATTTAGATGCAGGAGAAATCCTCAGATTGTATTTCTCTATCTACTTTTAAAAAATATAAATAAACCACCAGCCATTTAAAAAACGCTCCCTTTGAAAATCCCAATCAAGTTCCTAGAAGCCTCCTACCAGCCTTATTTCAGTTTTGTGAATCATTATAAAGTCAGAAGGAAGTGAATCTATGCTTTTGCTATACCATTCTCCTGAGGAGACAAGGAACACAGAGTAGATAAAAGGAAAAAAAAATAAGTTTTCCTTCTGACAAAAATGCACATTCATCTAAGTTAATCAGGTCTTGAAATCCTTTAAGGTTAAAAAAACAAAAAGACGAGCAAGAAAGAGTTGCAGGTTGATATTCGTTAAGGGAAACTTTAAAAATTCTATTTCACTTTAAATTTAAAAGGGGAAATAAAAATTCTGTGGCCAGAAACATGAAGTTTGGTCAAATTTAAGTAGACATCCATCTCTGAGGTGACAATAGCATCAGTAAGAACAGTTGCAAGAGAGAATTCACTTCATGCATCTCTCAGTGGATGTACAACAGTAGGAGCTCCCACTACTGATCAGACACTACAGCTGGTGAAAGACTTCCTAAGGGAGCAAGAAGAACAAGAATGTAGCCATGCAGAAGATCTTATAAGAACCAGTGGGCTTATCCTTCTCTTTGTAGATTTTGCAGGGACAAAATCCTGCAGATTCATGTACCGAGATCCTGCAGGTCCCTGGTCTCAATTAAATGAAATTTCCAAAGTAAGAAAAACACAGTTAAAGCTCCTTCTTTCTCTCCCTTTTATACTTGAGCTGACATCACACGGTGTGGAATATCTCTTTGGTCAGTTTGGGTCAGCTGTCCTGACTGTGTCGTCTCCCAAGATCTTGCCCCCCCCGCCTCACTGGGTGGAGTGGGGGGAAGATGTTGGGAAGACAGTCTTGGTGCTGTGCGAGCGCTGCTCAGCAGCAGCCACAACACCAGTGTCTTATCTACCTCCTGATACAATGCACAGCATCATAAGAGCTGCTCTGGGGAACATTAACTCCAGCTCATCCAAACCCAATACAACTCAAAATTTACATGCTCTTTTGTAAAGATGTCATAGTGTTATTTCTGCACGCAAGGTCTACACGTATAAATGTGTGGTTAAGGTGTATATATAGTTAGGATAGTATTCAAGCGTAAGCTCGTCATAGCTGCAAGCTAGGAGTTATAGTTACGTGCAGTAGACTTCATCCCATGGTAGCTGCAAGCTAGGATTGATAGTTATGTGCAATAGACTTCAGTCTGCAAGTATTTGACATCCATATGCAGTGTCAAATAATCTTCTAAGGCCAGATAGTCATGAATAAAAGTTCATAGATTAATTCAACACTTTTCTCTGCTACACTTTTTAATGAGTTCTCTCACTTAAATACAGATTTCCATAAGGCAGCCTGTTAAAAATGAAATTGAGATGCTTTCACCATCAATCTGGGCATGCTATAACATCACAACTTTACTAGGGCAAAGTAAAGTTCGAGATAGCTTTTTTTAGAATCGTTTTTAGTTTTGCATTGGTTTTGGAGGGCAATGTAATGACTTTTTTTTTATCTTTTAAAAATTATTTAGGTAACTTGAAGAAAATATTGCTTTCAGTTTGCACTCCAGTAATGACTTCCACGTGTATCTGTCCCACATATTGCCCTCAGTCTTTTTACTCCAGTATAAAATGTTTTGTGGTAAAGCTTGTACAAGGTATGCTGTGTATGGTCACAGGCAAAACCAGTTTTATGCAATTAAGTAATCTAATTCTAAGAGCACAGCTTGAAGTAATGTTTTTCCTGTAACTATAGAAAACATCACACATGGGAAAAATGTCATGTAATTATCAGAAGTGACTCCTGAAGCAAGGTATTTTACCTACTTTTGTCATTTCCAACTATGGAAGTTTCAGAAACTTTGCCATAAATGTACCCTCTCCTGAATCAATATGCTTGCTTTGATGCAGTCTCTTCTTTTGATTGCATTTACAGCAGCTTTCCACCTCTCATTCCACATGCACTTCCAAATTGCCCATGCTGGCAGCTGCTTGTAGTGAGCTAGCATCACAGTTTTAATAAGCTGGTTTGTGGAAATTTTTTTCTCTGAAGGCATATCAAGCATTGCAGACCTCTAATTAGAGGTAGCTGTACTCAGAGTTCAATAGTCAGGTATTTTGAGGCATTAAGAGATTATATCCTTAATAGCTCTGAAATGAATGGAAAACATCCTTATTTCCTTCTCATTTTTCGGCCTCACCGATTTCAGGACATAATTTGTTGTCATGAATGTGTGCATTACGTGTGATCAAGAGGCTATGTGCATTGGCATATCACCAGAACATGGAGAAAACTGTTGTCTATAAAAGAACAAAAAATCCAAACAATTGAGTGATTCAAAATTAATATGTGTTTGTTTGTCAGGAAGAGCTTCCATTTCTTCATTCAGGGCTATGAGCTTGCAATAGATCAAGTTGTCCCTTCTCTTTCATTTGACTGACAGCAGAGGCAACACTTACTGAAACTTTTTTCGCTTCCTTGTGTTTCTCATCCCTTTTTTTAAACTTCATTTTTCTCTTTTCCTCTCCAGAGATCCATCACAGCAACATGCAGCTCCCAAGTGTTATCTTTGATTTGTTTGGCAGTGTAAGTCTAAATCAAAGAGAAAGGGCAGAAAGTATCCTGACTGATGTGCAACCTTATAATGATTTTCTTCCATAATCTCTCACATAGTAGTGCCATTCAAGGAAAAGCTAAATAATTACTTTTAAAGCGAGACCTTAGCGCTTCATGATCTGCACATCAAAAGCTCATTCTGTATCTCAAGTGTACGAAATAGTCTATCTTGTCAATCTGTTCATCAGTTAAAAAAAAAAAAAAATGCAAAACAAAAAAGAGCCAAACCCTTGCAATATACCCCAACAAATCAGTGAACCCAGCTAGTTGGACTAGTCATCAGGCTTGATTTCAGACACCCAAAATATCCCCTTCTATGACTACTGTGACTAATGTGTTACAGCAGAAGTCAATGAGAACTGCTTTGGGTTACTTTCCCACCAAATTAAGTGTATTGAGGTGTCAATATACCTCAGGCTTTATAGATCATATCAGATGCAGCTGAAATCTGCAATGTAAGAGCATTTTTTCTTTTCTACTGTGATGTTCAATTGAAGAGCGATTTAAACTGTTTGTTGTCAACATCAAAACCGTTGAGCAAATTACATTCAGATCTCATTTTAAAGATAGCTTAGCAAGAATTAAACTCTTTTTTATGAAATTGCTTATATTTTGTAATTATGGAGGACATTTGTTTATCTGTGAGGTTTGCAATTCTACTGCCAACAGATCTGTTTACTAGATATACCAATTTGCTTACTGTATTTCAGTTTTAACTGTGTGTCAATACACATGCACATAAATATAAAGCACATGCATGCACATATATATATATATAAAATGCTTACTAAAAATATCTTGGTGCATGTTTTGACACATTTAAAGAAGGATGACCTTTCAGTTCTTGAGTACAACTCTCATAGTGTTGAAGCCAGTGTGAAGGAGACATCCCAGTGTATTTGTATGAGCTACACTCGTACGTGATATGTGATAAAGTTATGGTAGAAGAAAACGTGTTAACCTGCTTGACAAACTTGATCTTGTTCTATGACCAGGTGTCTCACCTATTGGATGTGGGAAAGGCTGTGGATGTTGACTCCCGTCTTCCACAGCATCCTGCTAGAGAAGCTGGCAGCTCATGGCATAGACAGGTGTACTCTTTGCTGAGTTAAAAACTGACTGGCTGACCAGGCCCAGGGAGTTGTAGTAAATGGAGTTAAACCCAGTGGTGTCCCGCCAGGCTCAGTTTTGGAGCTGGTCTTGTTGAATATCCTTATCAACTATCTAGATGAGGGGTTGGAGTGTTTCCTCAGCAGGTTTGCAGATGACAGCAAATTGGGTGGGAATGTTGATCTGCTTGAGGGTAGGAAGGCTTTGCAGAGGGAACTGGACAGGTTGAATCCATGGGCTGAGGTCAATGGTATGAGGTTTCACAAGGCCAAGTGCTGAGTCCTGCATTTTGGTCACAATAACCCCAGGCAACACTACATGCTTGGGGAAGAGTAACTGGAAAGGTGCCCAGTGGAAAAGGACCCAGGGGTGCTGGTTGACCTGGCTGAATATGAGCCAGCAGTGTGCCCACATGGCCAAGAAAGCCAATGGCACCCTGGCCTGTATCAGGGATAGTGTGGCCAGCAGGAGAAGGGAAGTGATCCTGCCCCTGTACGTGCCACTGGTGAGGCCGCATGTTGGGTACTGTGTTGAGTTCTGGGCCCCTCACCGCAGGAAAGACATTGAGTTGCTGAAGTGAGTTCAGAGAAGGGTAATCAAGCTGGTGAAGGGTCTGGAGAACAAGTCCTGTGAGGAACAGCTGAGGGAATTGAGATTGTTTAGTTTGGAGAAGAGGAGGCTGAGAGGTGATCTTATTTCTCTCTACAACTACCTGAAAGGAGGTTGTAGTGAAGTGGGTGCTGGCCTCTTCTCTCAAGTAAATAGTGACAGGACAGGAGGAAATGGTCTGAATTTGCACCAGGGGAGGTTTAGATTAGATATTAAGAAGAATTTATTTACTGGAAGAGTAGTCAGGTGCTGAAATGAGCTGCCCAGAGAGGTGGTGAAGCCACCATCGCTGGAGGAATTAAAAAAACATATAGACAAGACACTTCAGGATATGATCTAGTGGGATGGCGAGGGGTTTTGCGGGTTTGAATTTTTTGTTTGTTTGTTTTTTCTGGGTTGATGGTTGGATGCGGTGATGTTAGAGGTTTTTTCTAACCATGACAATTCTGTGATTCCGTAACATGTACACTTCTTCAAATTTGAAATAATTTTCATTTTTCTTCTCTTAAGTTGCCGCCTCTAGCGCAGTGTAAGAACACTTGCAAGCTACAATCTGAACCATAAATCCCCAAATGTCCATTTCAGTCTGTGAGATCTCCTTGGCACCTAAACTTTTACCTTCTAAGCTGTTCAAGTTCTTCTAATATATATACCCAGTAGCACAGCCATCATGCCTGAGCTAATGGCAACAATTTCACGCCTTAAGATCATTTTCTATGCTTTGAGAAGTCTGTTCTGCTGGGCAAATTCAATGTATTGCCTTTGCAATCACATCAGTGATGGGCACTTCCATCAAAACTGCAACCAGAGGAGATGATGTCATTCTCTAATTTTTTAACAAGTCAATAACGCAGACTCTTATCTGAGAAATGGAAAACTTTTCTTCTTAAATATCAGAAAATTTAGATTTATATTACTTTCCTACTAGATGAACATCCTCATTAATTATTAGAATCACAATTTTCTTTATTTCCCTTTATTTTCTGTTTGGCCCTCTGAATCCTAATTTTTATTTTTTTTTGCAGGATGATGGCAATAAAGTGTTTCTCTGTCTCTATCAAGTGGACAGTCATCTGCTTAGGACATCACACAGGAAAGGTCAAAATGATGAACTTAAACTACTTCTTGCTAAGGAAAGTTGAGAATTGTACTTCTAATCTCAGGTAAAAATATATTGGCACAACTGTAGAGTAGTGATGATAGGCCGCCTTCTTGTCCTACTATCCTAAAATCCAATCATCCTCCTCAAAAAATCACTTTGTGTCAAAATGTAAGAATACATTTCCCGGATATATATCTCAGTTCTACATAGATAATAGCCCTGAATCAAAGACAACGTTTCAAATGCACATTTCTTTTGCAAACATTTGCCCTGTTTGGGTTTTCAGAAATCTTGGTCTTAGTTGGAAGTCATGTCTCTGTTCACTTAGAAGGGAATTTTGGACCTGATCTGGTTTTATGGATACAAAATTTGGCATTAGATTGCACTGGCCTTTTGTTTGTACACATTCACTGGAAATGCAATGAGAAGCCCAGGTTGCTGAACTATGGGTATGACTATCATTTCTACCAGCCTTTCTTGTGTTGTATTAAGCAAAAGAGCATGGAAAATTTGCTGTAGAGACAATGGTGAAAGACTTTGAAGTACTAAAGGTATGATAACTAATTGCATTCTCTTTTCTATTAGAATATTCAGAAACATGCTATGAGTGGAAGATCGTACTGCTGGAGTACTTTATGGAATCAGTAAAATACACTCTTATTTTATGCCCATATGTTCTGCATATGTGAGTTGGACTTTGCTGTTATTATCAATTCAGATGATGTGGAAAATGATACAAGACAGCATAACAATAAAATCCAGCTTGATGTAATGCTTTTTATATTCAAGGCACCCCAAAATACTTTATAGAACATGTTGTTGTTAGATATTATTAAAGACCTCTCATTAACTGGAAAAAGATGTTTGATGGCTTCAAAGATAATTGAGAAGATGTTTCATAGTGTAAGACTAAAAAGAAAAGGCATTCTCAAACAAACATGCCACAGCAAACAAGCTGGGGAGAGAACTGACTTTTGTCCTCTTTTGGTCAATAGGTTGTTATTAAATCTCTGAAATCATATTAAACAATGCTTCAAGGATCTGACTTAAATCCAGAAGGGGAATAAATGAAAATGAAGACAGATATTTATTCTAAAATTTCATACTATTGTGACTGTATGTTAGTCTCATGACATACTATGCACATGTTACTATTAATCTTTGGTCAGACAGCATGGGTTAAAATAGGAACGTCATCTGAGGCATTAGCTGTTAATCTGGGTATCCCATTGCTTTACCAAGGTTTAGGCTATATGGATAATAATTCTGGGCCATATTTTGACACCTTTATTCATGCTGAATGGCATCTTATGCAGCATCAAGTCCCACTAAAATCAGAAGGTTATTCCCAGAGAAATGTGTTGGTCAATGTAGTAGAATATTGTCCTTTGGCAATATCTGTGGATAAAATTGTACCGTAAAACATTACTACATCTGTCAGAGCAGGGTATCAAAATGGCTTTGTACACAAACTTGAAGTAGATTCTGAGATAGTGGCTCCTGATAAAGCCATTTCACTATCTCTTTCAATATGTGATAGCTTGCCACAGAGCAGTAATGACAATACAGCACTAACATTTTATCAAAAAATGACAGTCAAACCATGGATATGAGTTATTAAAGTTATGACACTGAGAAATGTTTGAGACTCAAAGTCAGGTAGAAATTTAGTGCAGTGATCTCAAAATCTGCCTTAGTTCTTTGTAGAGTATTCTTATGGGGACTCAGGCCTCTTGTGTAGTAATTTAAAGAATGACAAAGATATATGTTTCACACATAAATCACATTAAATGATGCCATTTTAATTTGTCTTTTTGTTGTTGTTGTTGTAGGGCTTTAACACTATCTTCTACAAACAAAATCACAGATAATTCTTTTAAAATATACTTTAAACTGCTTTTGGTAACCAATTAGTCTCTTTCAGAGCCATTTCAGTCTACTTTAGTCTGTGTGACAGCCATAATATTGGAAAATATTATTGTAAGGCCTGTAACTGTAGTATTGTTAATGGTGAGTCCCACTCCAATAACCTCAAAGAACTGCACTTTCAAAGACTACACAAGCAACTGCCTTCCAGGGAATTTAACAGACAAAAGAAATGGCAAAAATTAGCAATGGAAAACCTCTAGTTGAAGAGAGAATAAAGAGAACGCTTTATCTGATTTAGTCACGTAGCCAGTTTTAGCGTGATCTTAGTAGTTTATGTACTCATAAAACCTTCACATCCACAACTAATGGGAAAGAACACAATCTTATTGTGTAATTCAAGACAATACAATTATGAATGCACACCAGGTACTCTTGCCAACAGGCTACCTGTTTTGACTTCAAAAATGAGAGTTACAGGACAACTCTGAGCCTGACTTTAAGCATCTTTGCCATTTGATCTCATGTGGCTCCTTCTGTTTCTTCAGCAAGCTTTCTTAGGGAGATACAGGTGTCTGTACATGTGAGAACATTCCGGTATGTTTTCTGGAGTACTGAGGGAAATGAAGTAGAAAAAGCATTGGATTGTTGCCTATGTCTTTCAGAGGCTTGTTTCCAGTGCTACAAACAGTTTGGAGAGAAGATGATCACATGTTGATAGGAGCTGCTCCATGCCCCCAGGCAACAGTTCTCCACTGCTGTATGGTATGTTATCAAGTTGCCAAAGTTGGTCTCTAGATCAGTATCAAGAGCTTGTATTGCTTGAAGCTGGGAAACCTTGTCATAGTCTTTTTCCAATGTTTTTGACACAAGAGGTCAGACCCCCTTTCTGAGAGTGTTTAACTCGGGTAAGATGAGTGGGCTTCTGATGGGAGCTCACTGGACAGAAGTTCACAGCCCATAAAGAGAGGCATTTGAGATTGCCCCCAGCTCCTTTTCAGGAGCTCCCAGTCCCATTGCATCTGGAGAAAACATGGGGTTATGCTTCAAAGAGACATGTTGGTAGGCATGGGGATTCATCAACCATGTTAAGAACAGTCAGGAGGCACTCAAGCACCAGAAGAGATCTCCCTCCCACTCAGACAGGCAGCTTGTTTTCTAAGATACTGTGTGATGTTTTAGGGCCATTACTTTTGCCATGCTGAGAGCTTCTGCACCATTTAGTTTATCAGTCATGGATAAAATGGATTTGGCTATAAAATAACGATCTTACTCATGCCTCTCTCCATCAGATAGTTCACCCAGTAGATCCTGTCATGACTTGACTCTGGTTTCCTCAAAGGAGATTCTAAAGGGAAATTATTAGATGACCTTCAGCATGCTTATGTGGTTCTTTATTCTATTAGAATACTCCTCCACTGTTACCCAAAAATTCTTGCCTCCTCTGAAGGCTTTCTGTGCTTTCTATCTCTGCTGCTACCTGCTTTTCCTTGCCCATCTCTATTCTTTGTCTCCCCTTAAAAACTACTCACTGAGATTTTTCAGAGATCTTTTCTGGTTATGGAAATGTCCATGACACAAAGATGACTCTCGTCCCACTCTACATCATCTGCTACTACTGCCACTTCGCCAAATGTTTTCTGCAGAGCAATTGAAAATAAGAGCTTCTCAGATCAACAGTAAGAAAACCTTAGCCTGCTCCTAGAAACAGCTGAAATCATTTGTCTAAAATTCCACTCCCTCTCATCCCAAATATACCAACACACCCCAGAAATTAGTCCAAAGGAGACACAGGATCTTGGAAAATTTCACATTGAGTGAAAAAAAGCCTGAAAGCTGTAAGGTGAATGAGTATGAAAACAACATTCTAAAATGAGAAGTGCTGTGTAGCTTTAAGATTAGCTGAAACTAAAGGTAAAACTTGTGTATTAGGATCTAATAGTGAAAACAATACAGCTACAGATGCTGGGTCTAGACTCTGTCCTTGGACATATATATTGTAAGAAGTTTGTATCAAATTCCAGCAGAAATATTTGCCTAGATCCAACTGTGGACTTCAGCCTGAGTTTGCAGGGAGTCATGTTTCATTTTACACCAGCATCATTCAGTTACAGCTGCCATCATTTCTGCATATGTACCTTGTCACGAGGAGAATAAATATCAACAGCATGTTAGTATCGTAAAAAAGAGAAGTTTTAAGTGTAATTACTTTAAAACATAATCAAATTACACTATTGGGCATTATAATGACATGCACAGTGTCAGAGGCAGAAAATGCAATTTTTTACTATTGATAAGATTATCACTTTATTGCTTCCTTGAAATTTTCATTCTCCTTATGGGAGGGTTCCAGAGGAAACAAATGTGAAGTAAACAGGGCTGAAATGTGCAGTATGGGTGATGAAACTGCCAAGTTAAATTGCTTTGTTCTGGATTTAGTGTTTATAGACAATTCTCTTTGATTTATTAAAAGTTAGAATGTACATTAAAATAATTGAGGCCCCAGTGAAGTACAAGGAGCAATAGATAGGACATCCTTTGTGTCCTGGTTTGAGTTAGAACAGAACAATTCTGTTCAGTGATTTTGCTTTCCAGCTGAGTTCTCCAAACTAACTGCACTTTCTGAAGTTAGCAGCCTGTTTTTGCAGGCAGTGTCTGCTTCTAGCAGTGAAAATGCCTGATGTTTAGAGGTAGTACCAAGGATTAGTATGCAGACCAAGGCCACTGCTGGATCTTGTGTACTACATTGTAGGGTGCAGAAAGTAAAAGACTACACCTGCAGGGAGGAGCAGACAGGACAGGTGACCCCAAACTGACCAATAAAGTATTCCAGCCCATATATGTCATATTCGGTATAAAGCTGAGGGATCAGGAGGGTCAAATGCTCCTCTCTGTTCTTCTTCTCCTCTTCTTAAATGGCTGGCATCTGAGGAGGACTCCATCCACTCTGTTTTCAATCCCGATCTGTGTGTTCCTGAATCTAGTAGCAGAATCCAGTTCCTGAACTCGGTTCCTGTCTGCTATTGGGCCCAATCTGGGGCTTCCTCTGGGGAACAGCAGGAACAGGGCACAGCAGTGCACATCAATGGTGATAGTGATGTAATTGCCATCAGGGAGGTTGGGTTCGATATTGGTATTGCATATATTTGTTTATACTCCATTTTATTATTACTATTTTCATTAAAGCTTTTCTAATTTCCTTTTCTAATCAATAAGATTCCTTTTCCATTATTCCTTTTCTCTTCCCCTTTGGGGAAGTCTAGCAGGCCTGACCCTAAACTGTGACACTTTGGTAGAAACAGATGTCTTTGATAGACAAACNCAGATGTCTTTGATAGACAAACATCTTTGTCTGTGACATGGACAGTGGGATCGAGTGCACCTTCATCAAGTTTGACAATGACACCAAGCTGTGTGTTGTGGTCAATACGCTGGAGGGAAAGGATGCCATCCAGAG
>VWZK01006110.1:0-47541 GCA_013396935.1 Baryphthengus martii
CCAAGACAAAAATCACTCCAAGACAAACATGTATTTGCTTCTGGGCTGGAATGGGGCAGAAATGATGCCTAGTGGTTTTGTAATCACTAGGAACCACTCAAGCATGTGCCATAGACATGGAATTCTTTATAGTCTTAATTCACTCAACTCTACTAAGTGACTGAGGATGTAATGATTTTTGTAAGCCTTTACAGCTGGACTAAAATTGAAAGTTGCTTGGAAAGATGGCAAAAGACATATTCAGAATGCTGTTCTGCCAAAATGAATATCCCTGTCTAAAAGAACACCCAACGAATTTGCTAAAACTGCTGCAATAGCTTTTGTAGGCTTTTACCATTGTTTTAAAATATGTATTTGTCCTACATTGATCCAGTATAAAAAAATGAATAATTTTTTGCCTAACAGTTTCCAAAAGATAAAATAAATACACAAGCTGAAACAGCAGCGTGACACGGAAATAACATCCAAAACAATGAGTTCAAATTAGAAGCAACAAGCCTCTAAAGCAGGACAACAAATTCCATTAAGGAGGGAAGAAAACTAATTGTGAAAAAGCAGAAGTATTACTGCTTCAAGGTTCTCCTCAAATATCTTCCCAATATTTCCCAAGCTTGATAAAGTGTAGAGAATAAAATAGTATTGTGTCATTCTTAACTGTATATGACAATATAGCACTCTATATGTCTTTTGCATTTGCTTATAGCTTGAACAAGACCTCCAAAGTTCATTTGTGTAGGAATGTGAAAAATACAAGCTAACCATTTTTATAAATAGGGTGCTGAATAATTTTTAAATTACAGTTTTATCACATTTATGAATGCCTCCTAATCTCTGATCAAGTTGTGATTTTTTTAAAATTGTTTTGTTTAAAAAGGATTTACCAGTTATCTTGTATGTATATCATAGCAGTAAAATAAAATGTAATATATTACACTAGATCTGTTTTTCTATTGTTTCCTGCTTGCCTACAGCTGGCAAAGGTAAGTCTTTCATTGTTTTTCTGTTGCTAAAATGTATTTGGTAATAGCTCTTCTGTTACTATTTCACAATGTTATTCGTACTGTTTGGTTCACTTAAAAAGATTGTGATCAGTCATGGATCTTTCTGTAGAATTAAATCTAGCAAGTATTTCTGTTTTTAAATAAACATTTTTGCTTATTTTTCTCAACTTATGTAATAGTAGATTCTGTTTTCTCGAGATGCATTATATTCAATAGGTCACCATACAGATTTTGTTACTCTGGATGACTGTATTAGAATGTTGAATCTCTTTCATTTGCAACATCTAGTCTCCTGATTTCAAAATACTTAATTACATTTCAGTATTTACATAGATTTTCTTTTGAAGAAGAAGAATTTTTTATATTTGAGTGGTTAACCAGACAAAAATATCAAGCCATTTAGAAAGATTCAGCTGTGTGTAATTTACACGAGACCAATTGCAGAAAGAAATATTAATCCCTTTTCTGTCATCTGTCTTATTGTAAGTAATGTCTCAATAAAAAAGATATTCTTCTAAGAAGGAGAACTTACAAGAAATGTAGAAAAGAAATGTAGAAACCAGTCACACATTAAACATATTGGGTTTGGAAAACTTATACCTGTATGTGGGTCATTTTGGGAACTACAGATAACATCACGTTGTGGTTCAGCACTTTCAGTAATGTAGTTGTGTCAATATCAGTTGTTTATCTTTGAATTCATGTGTTTCAATACATTTAAATTACACTAATTAAAAGAGACATTTACCTCTGTCAAAAATATGAGCTAAGTTTGTCATTAATGATAGGATAGTCTAATGCTCATGGAAATATTGTTAATCTATGTGATGACATATGCTATGGGTCCTTAAACTGTTAAAAATATGTACTCCTGTTTCCCTGGGCTGATGGTCCTCATACCTTACACCATCGATGTATTGTCATGCTGTTTATTTGCTACATCCACCTTGGTGAAATCTGTCACATGGATGTGACTCTTGCTTTGACAATGCAAAGCCAAGTGATATGAATTAGTTTCTGCATCTTTCCAGGATGTGATGCTGCAGATCCTTCAGCTTGAATTAAATAATTCTCCCATCCACAAATACAGCTGAAAGTTGGACTTGACATGGATCAATATGATCTGGGGCTAAATTTCCAAATGTGACTGATTATGTTAGCATCATGCCCACAGATCAATATTGAGTTTTATTATGAATCTGACTCTATAATTGGGTTTAATCAATAAACTTTTGTCTCCTTTTCTTTAGAAATTTTAGGTTTGTACTATGCAGGTTTTCAAAATTGCATTTAGGATACACTTAGATCTATACTTTTCTAGTAACGAATATAAAAAGACCTAGGTTTGAATTTAAAGGAACAAAGAGCTAAGACCCTATTGAAAGGGGAAGTCAATTTTTAAGTTGATAGGACTGTTCACCCCAGTACAGTCTATAGAATCCAAGACAGCTAATGTGCTAATACATAACTAGTCCTTTTGGGCACTGTAAGGCTTTTTCTGTCCATACTTGATAGATAATTCACATTGAGGACTTTGACAAAACATAGCATTAATGACAGCAATCACTAGAGCTTCTCTTTTGATAAACCCGCGGGGTTTAAAGGCGTTGAAAGATGCAATCTGTGAAGAACAATAAATTTGGGCCTTTGATTGAAGTGCCATTTGGGATGGTATGTTTTCTCGATGTATTTACACAAAAATGCTGCTCCCTTTTTCACTACTCTTTGCTGGAAGGTTGAAGGAGCTCTTTGCCATTACTACATTAAGGTTTGTCTCATTAAAAGCCGAGTACAAAAAGAAGGCTGGAAATGACCTAGCTCAAGCCAGTGTGTTCATTTCTGCTCCAGTTTGCCATTTGAGAAGTACGCTTCAAGCCATGATGAATATTTCTATGAGTGGTACTTTGATCTGCAGTAAAGATGCTCTTTCTTATCTGAAGAAATAAATGCATAAACCGTTTCTTTGCAATAGAGGGAAGGATATTTATTGGGTTATTTTGCTGAAATCAGAAAGTGAGCCTCACAAAACCAGGAAATTACAGAACACATTTTTTTCATAGAGGTAACATTGTTTTGTAGATTGCTAACATTCGAAGAGCTCCACTAGAAAACCATACTTTAACAATTATTTTAATGTACTATGTTGTATTTTCCAGTAGCCTTTCTAAATTTTGTTTAATTTTTCAGTGGATAGCAACTTTTTTTTTTTTCCCACTGTAACACTCCATAGATTGGTATGATAGAAAAACAATTCAGCAATACTATTTTCAGATTAAAAACCAAGACTCTTATTAAGTCACCTGCAAGCATCTACTTACTTGAGTTGTTTCTTTGAGATATTTTCAAGAAAGTGTATATGTTGAGACTTACATACCATGTGTACACTTGTGTTTGTAAATCTGCGCACACACTCATATGGATTGTTCTGCACATTTTTCCTTTGTACGAACAGATACAGACCGTGGTCAGAAACATGGCATGGATGAGTTTATTTCTGCTAATCCCTGCAAATTTGACCATGCTTCCCTCTTTAGACTGCTTCAGAGGGAGACCTTGGATCACAGATTGAATGACTCCTATTCTTGTTTGGTGAGTACTGGCTGGAAGTCAGATATAAAGAAGTGAGAAATAGTTGTTACAAAGTAGTCCTTTCTTCCTACTTCATTCAGTAGCTGCGGTTGTAGTTGCAATAAAGGGTCCGATCAATTGGTTTCAAATTTGAAAACTATACACTTGCAAGCTGCTGCTGTGCCACTCAATAGAAAGCAAAGAAACCCAAACAGTCTCTGATTTTATCAGATTAAATTTATCATGGCCTCTATGTAGGTTTGAATAATAACAGACGGTTTTGAGAATGGTAAGAGCTCCCATAGTAGGGTTTCCTGACACCTGTACGGACATTTTAAGGTACAAATATAGTTACGTCGTGACAGGTATTTTCACTTATCTTGTAGTTCTTCTTTCCCCTGTGGTGTGAAGAAGGAAAAATGCCAAAAGGGAAACAGAAACACAGGCACTATAGGTATATGGGCATATATGTGTTATTGGAATCGCAAATAACAAATGGGAGTGTAATTAATTAAACAGAAACAAGTAAGATGTTATCTCTGTATCAAAATGAATGTTTTTCACAAAGACAGCTATAAAAGAGAAGATACTGGCAGAACATGATTTTGTATTTGTAGCTGCACTTTCCCTTTCCTACATAACATTTTCTATTCTGGTCTTTGTGGACCTAGGAATTGAGGATGGGGCTGCTTCACATTTTATTTTCAGTAGGAAAACCAGCAACAATCTTCTGGAAGTCTGTCAGATTATACACACTTGTCAAATAGGTTTGTGTGGGTCAGACCTAGTAACTTCCCGAGGCCTTATTTTTTGCCTCATATCGTGTCTGAAATAGTGGTCTCTCAGTAAAGACCAAAAATACCTCATAGCACATAATTTTTTTCACTATAATATCCCAACAGCAACAAAAAAAGGTAACTTTTTTATAATTTTTTTTTTTTCCTTTGGTCTGACTAGTCATGTAAAATGAAGATAACGATGCGGTTTTTTTAGGTTTGTTTGCAAGTGTAAAAAAGGGAAACATTGATTATTTGATGACAGTTGCTTCCTTTTTAAAATACTACCAGATAAGTATGTATAGAAAAAGTTAAAGGACTCATTTCCTGTCTATGGGTTGCACGCTGAATCAAAGGAGAGGCCCGAAGGTACATCTGTACAAAGTAATTGGCACTCAAAGAGAAAATGGTTAGCTTTCTAACAGTGCATTGGGGTCAAAATCTTTTTTTTATAATAATAATATAGTAAGACACTTAATATAACCTTGAAATCAGGAACTTTTAAAAGAGGTGAGGTGAAATACACAGTGCTATAGCAACCATAAACCAGATGCATTTCTTATTGTTCCTTTTAAAATTCAGCTTTTAATAAGTGGAATGGGTGATCTTTTTTTTTTTTGTTACATTGCATATTTAACTATTTTTTTTAATTAAAAAAATTTGAAATGTAAAGGTAGCAACAGAATGCATGAACGTAAGTGTGAATTTTTTTTTCCCCCGAACAACTACTTTTCTGTCATTTTTAGAAACAAAGCATCCCATTATTTCAATAGATATAGACTAACCACATGTAAAACTTGTAAAAATAAAACTAGAAAACTCCACGAATTAATATTAAGCACAGTTCTCTATTAAATTACTGTATGACCTAAACTTCTTTAATTTTATATTCTTGATATTAATGAGCTACTTTTTTTTTGTTGGATTTTTTTTTTTTTGCAATTGTACATTAAGGAATATGCAATTACCTAATACCCTGTAGCATATAATCCTTATGTGTTTGTGAGACTTACTCGTGGTGTGGGGTTGAACAAGGGCAAGGAAGGCACATACTTAATTGAAAATTACCACTCTAAACCAGATCTCTTACAGAGACTGAAGTTAAAGTAATGAGTTCTTAAAAAATTTGCATTCTAGTCACAATTTTCTCCTATGAGAATGTACAGAAATTTTAATAATTATTTCCTTTTGTACTGCTAGGCATTGACGTGCAGCATTTTGTCGTTTTTTCCATAAAAACGTGGAGAGAGATCAGCAACAATGACAACGTAGTGGCAAAGTATCAATCACAATAACCACTGTTCTTTTTATCTAGGGCTAGGATACATATTATTGCAGAAATTCAATTTTAAGTCCCTTTTCTTTCTTCTTTCAATACAACACCATATTTTCTAGCAAACATAGTGTAAACTGCACGAGCCATTGCAGTGTGTCTGGACGTTAGTTTAAAACACTCAATACTGTTCTGGATGCTGTAATAAAGCTAAGTGTTCTCTAGAAACAACTGAAGCTCTTTAAAGGAAGTGGAAAATTGATTTCAAAGACAATAATCAGGTTTAAACAAATTTATGAAATAACTTTGAAGTGTTGTTCTTTGCAATTAATGTGTTAAATTCAAGAGTTGGAGGAGAATATGAAATTTAAACTGCTGTCTCGTGCAAGTCTTTTAATAAAGTTAAAAAACAGGCGATTTAAACCTGATGTGTATATATTTTTAAATATTGTTTAATAGTGTTTTTGCTGATATTTTGTATAAATATTAAACATCTGAACTTGCAGAAATATTCACAAGCAATAGATAAATACTGTTCTTCAGCTGCTAAACTGACGTTATAAACACATGACTTGCAAAATCATTTTGCTTATCCAGGCTATTTGTATATTTGAGTTCAGGTTTTCCTCTATCTCTCTTAACAATTTGGCAAGGGAGATGAGAGGGCAATATTACCAGAACTGAGAAAATAATAAAGAATAATGCTTATCTGGAACAGCTATGCATTAGCTGTCATTTCCCAAGGGCTGTGTTTTTCTCCCTGCTTCTTTTTGGAAGCTCACTGTGCTATTTGTTTTTTTATTTCATATTGGGAGGGAAGGCAATTAAGACTGTTCTGTTTACATTTCTACATCAAGAATTGATTTTTTTATACTCTGGATTCACTCAAGAACTGTTTCTGTGATGGGAAGGAGTCTGTGCTTTGTTTGTGTCTGCGTCAGGGTTACACCATTCTGATCTCATAAAGATTCTTCCAAGTAAGCCCTCAGTGTGCCCCAGATTATCTAATTATTGCTTAAGGTCAAATCATATTCATCTTACTCAGATGGTTTTTAAGAAACTACCTAGCTTTCTATCTCTTGACTCATATAAGTTGTTAAAAAGTTGTTAAACGTGCATTCATGTTACATAAGAAACAGGGTAAATGATCAAATAGTGGTTCTTTCACATTACAGTTGCAGCCACGGGGAAGTGACAATCCAGAAATGGTGTTTTAATGTTCATGTTAATGTCCCTCAGCATTACCCAAATGTTCTGTCATGGATTATAATTACTTGAATAAAATTATTTTAATGTGTTTATTTTCTCTTAGGTTTTGATATAATTGAATCTGTATCAGACTTTGGATGTATTAGCATGTGTTTGAAAACTATGTATTTCATAGTAGTGGTAACTCAGAACTACAAATAGTTTCCTGACATTTACTCCTTTCAGCACGAGGGCTATTGTTGGATCTAGCTTCCAGTGCCATCACAATTTGTCAGATATAAGTCATTCTACTATAAGAAGTTTATGTAATGCACACAAAAATATATCCTTCTCTTCTTTGCTTGACTTAAAAGCTGGGAGTGGGAAAAGAAATCTCAGAACATTGTGGGTTTTTTTGCCTTTCTCTTTCAGGGTTGGTTTAGCCCGGGTCAAGTCTTTGTGTTAGACGAATACTGTGCTCGCTACGGAGTGAGAGGCTGTCACCGCCATCTTTGCTATCTCGATGAATTGATGGAATATTCAGAAAATGGTTCTGTCATTGATCCAACGTTGCTTCACTACAGTTTTGCATTTTGTGCTTCTCATGTTCATGGTAACAGGTAATTTAAAGATATATTTTTAAATTCATAGCCTTAGGAGGAAACAAAAGTATTTACAGGCTCTTGTATTCACCAGGTAGGGAAGTGGCACACAGCAGAAATCAGTTAATGAAACTTTCTTCAGGGGTGTTGGGAGGTCCTATAAAGATTACTGTTGTTAAAAAAAAAAATTATTCTTTCAATATGAACTGTCTTAATGCAGTGTTTTTTCTTGGGCATTGTATAGATAGGTTGATTCAAGGCTAAAGGATGCTGTCCTGTTATAAAGGTAATCTTCTGCATTTTGAGTTTATGTTATGTCAGTGAATGGTGTTTCCAGTGAATATGCTGAACAATTTTGAAGTTCAGGGGAAATTTTGACTCTCTTTCTACAGTCTATAACTTGCTAGCTAATTATACTGTACTGAGTTCTTCTGGCTGTGCTACACAGGAAGAAATAACATATATGGGGAATATGATGTGACCCCCAGCCAGGAAGAGCTAGGACACTTCTGGAATTCTTTCCACTAAAGAAGTAGGCTGATTCAGGAGCTGTTGGTCACACTGATACTCTTGAGATGATGACTTCCTTCCACTTACAAGTGAAAGACTTGGAAAAAATGAAGTTGTTGCTTCGTCATGCTAAGCACACTCTTTTAAAAGAAGCTTATACTTTGTCTATGTCTTATTCCAAATTGTGAGGGAACTAACTCTACTGTTGAACAGCAGGTATTGGAAATAGGATCATTCTATAACTCAGGTTGGAAGAGACCTCAGGAGGTCTCCAGACCAACCTCCTGTTCAAAGCAGGGTCAGTTGTGAGATCAGACCAGGTTGCTGAGGGCTTTGTCCAGTCAAGCTTTTACTCAGTTTGAACTTGTCTTATTTCAATGTAGCTATATACGTTGTCTCCTGTCAACTCCCCAGTAGCAGCTGGGGGGCTGTCATTTAGTCACCCTGGACACCACATATTCTCCAGGCTGAACAAGCACAGCCTTTCCTCAGAGTAAGTGCTCTGACCTCTGACTGTCATGATGGCCATCCACTGACCTTGTTCCAGTTTATCGATGTCTTTCTTGTACTAAAGTGGGGAATGGGGCAGACAATCCAACAAGTCATAGGACAACATTTATTTATACCCTGCTGTGCACATTAAATCTGTAGACTTATGTAGAAAATATGTTTTTAAAGTTCAAAAATAACAAGAGAAAAAACGATAGATCCCCCTCTCTCAGCTGATCCAATCCTGCCACTAGAGGAAAACCTAAAAAGGCAATGTCTCTGATGCGGTCAGTAAATTCCCAAAACTGAATCCTGGTAGGGATCAGGAGGAGAGAGAGATTTTCTTCCGAACATGTTTATATTGCCTTGCAGCCAGTCAGTCACAGAGGCCATTTTACCTGTCCTCAAACCAGCGAAGAAGGGACAAGCCTTAAAAAGGATTCTTCGTTGGCTCAGACAAAGCCTCATCTGTGAAAACAGCTGCCGGGCATTTGTGACCTGAGTGATTTGGTAGTGGGAGATTAACATTATGTAATCCTTGATAATATTATCCAAAATTAATATGTCTTTGAATATGCCTGAAATATTCTCAAGAATCTTAATGTTTATACTGGTAAGTTAGGATATTTTCTGGGTCTTACTTGGTAACCTATTCTCTGTGAAAGCATGATTCTTTTGTCAGTTCCTGAAGAACCTGACACATTCATATTTCCTATTGAGTGTAAGTCTTTGTTGTTTCTAGCCTTTTTATTACTGGTTTCAACCTAACGAGACAAATATACAGTGATAATTGCTCAAACATTTCAAGAATTCAAAAGAAAGGTAGATACATTTCTTTTTATTTCATAATTTAAGTGAAGGACAACAGTGTGTGCAATGCATGAAAATATCTCAGGGAGCACATCATTTACACAGTGGTAAGCACTCTGTTTGTATTCTGTCTATTCCCTCTGTACAGATATTCTCTGAATAGCATTATGAGTGTTTTAGGAATAAAAGAAGTGTTGAAGAGAGAGGGTCTGACTAGAACTGAGATATTGTAAAAAGGAAGAAAAAAGAAACATGAAGAAAGAAGAAAAGTAAGTCAAGGACAGAAGCAGACACACTCACTGAGGATGACAAACACACATAAACGCACATAATACATCCACTCATTCATCTGCCACGGCACTAAGAAATAGTAGAAGGGAAAAAAGAATTTCATAGACAATGCACGACAGGCCAAAGTTCTAGGCTGCTCCCTGGCGTTATACATCTTAGTTTTATAAGTCAGGCAGAGAATTAGAAAGACCACAGTACAAAAACAAAGAGCTTTATACTCTGGGCATGATGTATTCAATTTATATTTCACCTTTGCTTCACGGAGGGATCTTAGACCTTCCACTAGCCTGAGAAAGATCATCAAAAATGATCTTAAAGTCAGACGATGGAGGGGCATGTAGAAATGTAAGCTGTATCTGTAGTTCAAAATACAAATTTATTTCAAGCATGATTTTTAGAGTAGCAGGCAATCTAGTGACATCAGTCAGTTAGGTAAAGGTGTCACTCACCTTCATTTCTGGAAGGCTTGTGAGGAGAAAATAAAGCACAAATCAGAGCAAATCTACAAAATATACCTGCGCCATACCAGGACATATACGAAACACACCAATGACTACATCTGATTTGCTAAATAAAACTGGTGAGGAAGCAGTCTCATACAGTGGATTCTAACTGCATTAGTTAGTTGTAGGCACTCTCTAAGATCCCAGGCATGGTCGTGGGATTGCATGTACTGAATGCTTCTCACAGTAAACACTATCAGTTTTGGCTCTTTCCACCCTTCATATGTCTCCAGAGCTCTTCTGGCAGACTTTGAACTCTCGGGTATCACCTATGCTCTTTTGCTGTACTGTAGGACTTGAAATAGGAACTTTGTTTCATGCTGCAGGCTGCAGCACAAGAGCTATAGTTTCATTTCAGAATGCATGGGATAAGTACATAAAAGTAAATTCTTGCCCTAGAGCTTCAGGAGACCTGAACTGAGCTCTGTTGTAGGCTATATACAGCAGACCTTACCTGGTCTCAGGACCAACAAACAGTCCCCACCTATTTTCTTTCCTGAGATGAAGATATAGGTAGTAAGTTCTGACAGAGTTATCAAGCATACTTGTACTTAGTTTGTCTCTTATGGCATTGTTGGTTGTTCAGGAACATAAATATTTATGCAAGGTCAAACATAATGTGCTAAGTCCTAGAACGAGGAATTCAAGCCTCATTTGTGCCTTCCTTTCCCTGCTGGGAAGAGCGTTACGACTGGGCTAAGAAACTGCTGATGTAGAAAAGGTGTATCTGCTTTTGTGGATAACATCCTGCTCTGGCAGGGCGGTTGGACTTGATGATCTAGAGAGGTCCCTTCCAACACCTACCATTCTATGACTCTCTGATTTGTAAGATGTTCACTTCCTAAGTAGCCTAAAAGCAAAATATTTTGGTAAAGGAATAACCTTGTGGAGTGTTTTAAAAAAAACCACATCCTTGTTTCTGAATCTACTGATTGCTTTTTCTCCAGTAAATAAAATCAGCTTTCATTGGCTCTGCTTCTGGTGCTGTGTAACTTTACAATAGCATCTCCTTTGACTCCTCTTCACAATGTTTTTCTTCTGAAATGTTCCAGTATATGGTCCCGATCGAAGTCATTAGTTCACAAGTGAATTTTCACACTGCAGTTATGTATACACTTGTGTATCTCTGGTGAAAGTGAAACGGGCAGAACAAGAAACTATAGGATATTCCTGAATGCTGACATTTCAGTCTAAACACTCCAGGTAGGATCTATTGTTTTCTTCCTTATCAGATTCACTTTTGTCTACTTTTCATGCTGTGACTTCTATTCGGTCCCTCTTGTCTGAAATGGATGCTGGTGGGTATCACATGAAGTGCAAAGTGACTTCTTTCCACCTGCTGAGTTACAGACTGAATTGAAAAATTCAAAATTCAAGCATATTCCCTGGTTGTTCCTTCTTCTATTCAGAAAGAAAGCTGATTTATTGGAAGCCCATATATGAGAAGTGAAGGTGAAAGTAACGCTACTAAATCAGTTTATAACCAAAGATAATAATTTCTTTCTGCCTTCATTTTGAAATCTTCAGCACATGTATGTTTGCACAGAAGAATAATCATATGGAATTGGGGTTCTTCTAAGTCAGTCAGTCATGTGTCTCCAGCATTGACCTTCTTGGAGTGAGAGAAGGGCAAGCATATGCAGTATTTCCTCTGACTACTCTTTCAGTGTCCAACTCTGCAACTCAGAATATGCTTGTTTGGTAACCTGGAGTGAGTCTCTGTTTCAGGTACTTGTCCGTTGCACCCCTGAACTTGTGGAAGCCCTTTGCGCCCTCAGCACCTTTGGCGGCAAGTTCCACAACTCAGCCTCCTCTTGCTTGAAGAACTCTTGCTTTGAACTTGACTCCTACACATCTCCTTTCATTCTCTGTTACTATTGGAAGAGATGGAGGAGAGAAAAAAAAAATATATCCTCCGCTATTGTCTCTTTGCTAGTTAAGATTCAAGAAGTACAAGTGCATTGATCCCAGTGGATGGATGTTTCCACTAATTCCTTATCCTTTTCTGGTAATTCCTAATGTTAATTTGCTGCTTTGACTGCTACTGAACAGGAAACGTTTAATTGAATTATTCATCATAACACCAAGATTTCTGTCCTGAATAGCAACTGATTTTTCCTTACACTTTTCTACCTTGATCATTGTTTGCTGGTTTATTGCTGATTGGTTTCCTAAGGTCCTTCTCAAATATCACACTATGCCACATAACTGTCATTGCAATTACATTTACTATCACCTCAGTTCTTAGCTGTTTGCCAGGTCATTTACAAATACCCTAAAATAACACCACAGATCCCTTCAAAACTCTACTGATAACTTCGCTGTAGGTACTCACCATTTGTTCCTACTCTCTTTTTTCACTGTAAGTGTAAAGACTTTCACTCTTACTCAGTGGCTGCTTAATTGCTTTAAAAGCTTTTGGTTAGGGAATCTGACAAAAGATTTTTGGAAATCCAGGTGCATCGTATCAGTCAGGTCACACTCATCCAACTGGTTATGATCCCATTAGAGAACTTCAAGAAGATCAGAAGGTAAGATTTCTCTGCCTTATGGCTTCAAAGCCATAGAGACTACTTCACAATAAATATCTACCCAATTTTCTTTAATTTTATCCTTAAGGATCCTTATATTACAGTTCCTTCTAATTTTCTGGAATGTGTGTAGAACTTATTGGCCTGTAGTTTCCTCTGCCTCCACTGGATACTTCTGATGTTTAAACTGATCTCGCATTCTTCACCTCCCATTCCTCGGGAGAAAGATCATTCTCGGTAAGAGTTTTTACACAGTCGTAAGTAATTCAGTTTTGGCCCTGGCAACTTACTGCTGTTCATTTATCTAATTTGTTCCATAAGCTTTTTCTTATTTGCTTTAGTTTTGGACAAATTCTGTGCTAAAAATGAGGGCAGGAGTTTTTTTGTTGTTACTGTTAACAAAGAAGGGTTCCAGCATAGGAGTCTTCTTAATTTCCTTCATAATAAATACCAGTGTGAAAAATTCATTTCATATCTATTCAATAGCCTTGCCCTCTCTGAGAGCTCCTTTTAGATCCTTACCATCCTTTGGCACTGCAGAGTCTCCAATAGGGTTCTTGCTTCTGTTATGCTTCAAGGAAGTATCTTAAAGTGCAGTAAATGAACACATAAGAGAAATGAAACTATAGAAACTTTGGAGAGTGCTATATATTCATAGGGTTTTTTTTTTGTTGTTTTGTTGGTTTTTTTATGGAGCTTTTGAATAGATCCTTCCTGCTGTTCTAAAGGAACAGACTAAATTAACTCTAGAATTTAGGTAATGTTGTCTCTATCTTGCTAGTTTCTCCTTCCTTTTGTATCTTTCCTAATCAATGTCTAATAAGATTTAATCTAAAATTCCAGAACTTGAGTCAGTAGTTTCACCATATATCTACAGATGGTCACTGTCTGACATGAAAGGTTTTGCCAGTTGATCTTTTCGCAGAAGTGTTACGTTTTTGTATGTATAATTTTGTACATGAAAACATTTAAGTAACATGTAGACTACTTCTTAAATGGTTTTCCCAAGAAACCATTGCTAGTAGGATTTTGTGGAACTTTTCAGTTTTATGCGGTTGAAAATGCTTGTTCTTTCTCCTGGGCTGCTTATTCACTCTCAACGCCACATGATCGTCTGTGTTGTAACGATATAGCAGATGCAAGGTCTTTTTCGCTGTTTTTTATTGGCTATTTGGCCTTGTGCTTTAATCTTAGATCTGTTCCAAGGCTGTCCAACAGCTGGAGGAAGGATCCTGAGATCCCTTAAGTTATATTCAATCAGTCTACCAGCATTGGTCTCTCAAAACTGGAAAAACCAATTGATCCTCGGACATTTATATCTCTTTTCTGAGGTTTGTTGGTCAATGCTGAGAATAGAGCTTTTTCACTAGGTCTTTCAGTTATATGTACTGCCCTGGGACAAGCATCTTACATTATTGAGTTCATCCTTCATTTGGAGAACTTATTATCTCCAAGGTATATTGAGCACAGAGGAAGATAGATAAACTTTATTTAATTCAGTCTTTATTCTCCTTTTCAAGTGGTTTGCTTATGAACTTCATACCCCCAAGCCTCTGATTTGAGGCCTATTTACTGAGTTTTTTTAATTAATGTTGTTCTGTTAGTGACAGAGCTTTCTATATATTACTGTTATAAATAGCCACAAGAAAATTAGCAGCAGAGTTATCCTGAGTGTAAAGCTGGAAGCAAAGTTCTTCACCATGTTCCAGGCACCAAGTGAAGCCATACTGACCTCACTTTTGGTTTAAAGAATACTTGTCCTCTGTTGGAAAGTGCTAATAACAATAATAATGTTATAATGAAATATGTCCTCATTATGATAGAGGCATATTTTTCAACAAATCTACTTCTGAAAAGCCTCAGAGAAATTGTAAGTAAAAAATTAATCACAATTCACATATTATATAAGATACATTAGAACAAAGATCTGCTTGTTTAAGGTGATACTTGTCATCTGAGGCAATGGAGGAACAACTAATGCTATTACATACTCTGACTTACCCTAAACATTAAACATTGTGTTGTCATTCATTTCCACAGATTAATGCCTATATATACCCTTATCCTTTTGGTAAAATGGTATTATATTAGTACATGCTTAGCTTTTCAACAGAAGGGAATTAATAAATCTCACCTAAAATATAACTGGATAAATGATCATTAAAATTAACCTGATTTATCATCTTAATTTGTTTTAGTGGCTTTCCAAATTAGTCTTTTTCATTCACTTGTGAAAAAGAGGATATGACCTGTAAGCAGGTGTAGGATCAGCCTGAGAAATGCATACAGCAGAAGGCTCTCCTGTGCCTTTTTTGTTTTTTGTCAGAATGTTTGAAGAATAGTTAATATAAACAACAAAATGCTCAGTCTTCAAGTGCCTGGTGATTAAAGCTATGTTTAAATGTCATGTGATAATTTGTTCACTTAATTTTCTGTTAATAAAAAGACTTCTACTCTTCTGCTGATAGAAGACTTCTAAGCTGATCACGTAAATCGTTGTTTTTCTTAGTTTTGTCTAACACAAACCATGGACTCTGCAAAAGCCTTAATTAATGCAATTATGTTTTAAAAGAAAATTTAAGTTCTATAAATAGATAATGAAATCTCTGCACAAAATTCTAAACAATATAATCTTCAGTTTACTAAGACACAAGAAGTCAAACTTTTATCTTGCTAATTTGAAAATTGTCACTGTTCTTTCATTTTATCGTGCATCCTGCTGAATTTAAAAACAAGTGCTCTTAGAAAACACTTGAAGTCTTCTAAAACAATTTGTTTCTAGGAGCCAAGACGACATTTAAGTTTTGTTTTTGTTTTTCCTACGCCCTTGGAATGTAGTTTATTATATAAATGTCTTGAAGTAAGACCTTAGCTGAAGTATTTTTCTTGTATGTTATTTTTCGTTATAATTTCTCATCCTTTTTTGGCAGATTCTTTTAGTCAGCCTTACTGTTCTCATCTGTGTGTGTGTACATGTTAGAATATCCATCTATGCATTCCTCTCCTCATATTCTGTTTTTTTTCATGACAGACCAAAGTGATGGTCTATGTTTTTAATGAGGAAAGCTCATTGAAAAGACTTTAAACTTTTTGAGATGTGTAAATGTACAAAAAGCACCAGTATCAATGATGTTCCAAACAAAAAAAAAGAAAAGTCAGTCATGTTCAATTAGTATTTTCACAGGGCTGTCTCAACAAAGCAGTCGCTTAAGGTAAAAATTCACTCTCTGAGAGGCCACTAGGAGAAGCTATTTTCAAAGTTGAGGGCTGGTAACAATCTACAGTCTACAGTCAACCCAGTGTCCATCATATCCAATTCCCACTGAAACTGGAATATCATTTTTATCTCACATGCCATAGCTGTTCACAAGAATCTTAATCCTACAATGCATCAGGTGACCTCTGCAAATTATTACAAGTTTCAAGGCCTCTAGATATCAAAATATTTCTAGAGGGTGCTCCAAGCCTTAAAGGATTTTGTCAAGTGAGGAAAAACAGCCTATTCCCAGAGGAAAACCTAAATCCACCACCTAATCAGTCAGCTTTCCTAGAGTAACTGCCATCAGACAGCAATTTTACGAGATTGTCACAGTAGAAATTGCTTTTAAAATTCTGTTTTTAGAGTCATTATTTAAGTGTTTTATGGTTGAACAGCTACTTCCCACTTGAATTTACCATCTCTAGTTCATGTGGTATTTATTTCAAATCTCTTTTGATATTTAAGTCCGAGTGAATTAAACAACTTGAGATGTGACCAGAGACAACATTACATCTGTGCCAGTTAGACTGTGATCTAAGCAGACAAGACAGGCTAATCCAAATCCAATTGACAGAGTTCTCAAAAAATGGAAAACTAATATAAGTGAGAGAAAGAAGGCTACTCAGGTTTTGAGTGTTCACTGTTTCACCTAGTTCTCTAATCCCAAAAGCAGTTGTGAAAAATAAGGAGGAAAAGAATGTGGAGGAAAGTAAAATTCACTCTCCCCTTACCTTCTTGAGGAGAACATGTTAAAATGAAAACTCTTCTTAAGACAATCCATCGCTTTTTTTTAGCCGAGTTCTTGAAAGAGAGGTCCCAGGCTGCAATAAGAAAACTGAATATTGTTTTCGAATTGAAAAAATCAAATCCAAACTATTATCTATTACATTTGGGATAGTTGGAAAAGTACATTTGTTATAGGTTTTAGTTCAAAATAGTTTCTGCATAGTTTATGGATGACCTAAACCTTTGAAAACTAGATGACTGCATGAGCCTGGTTTTTCTTGGCAAGCACAGTAATTTGTAAATAAAAACAACCAGCTCAAAGCAGTGCTGTTTTATTTTATTCTGTATTTAAAGCAATTAAAGAAAAATATTTAGACAACAAAATGAGTGGGAATTTTGAAACTATTTATATATTTTTTTCTGTCTCAGCTCATCTCACAGTCAGATTCTTTTTCCTCAGAAGTGAGTAAAAAGAGCTATCACCAGTACAATATGCATCTCAGAACCATGTTGCGAAAATGGTTTTTTATATTCTGCTTGTTGCAATAAGGCTAACAGGAGGAAACAAAATAATGATTAAGAGTTTGTGCTGTTTTCTAAAGGCATGTTTACAAGAGATGAGTTTTTCAGTTCCTGTAGATGAGACATTTTTCTGACATCTGTTTGTGTACTCTTATGCTGGGACACCTTCTTCTGTGCAGACATCTACTGAAAATATATTTAACAGTTCTGAAATTTGTAGGTGTTGTCAGCTAAGTTCTTTATGACAACAAACTCAGTGAAGTGACAGGTCCCCAGTACGTAGTGATCCTAGCCTTAGTGCAGGTTGACAGATATGACATCCTACTGGCTCACCTTTTTCACTTACTGTTATCTGGACCCCTAGGTCTTTTCTGTCATATATATGACATGCCTCAGCAAGGTTTAATATGACAGAACTATTTGCTTTATCACTTCAGAGCACGATCTCTCCTGACAATGAAATCAGACAGTGCAATTTACTTAAATTTGAGCCTATTCCATCTGTCAGAAGGCTGAGGTAAAGTATCCTGGCATCCATCAAAAGAGAGAAGATAAGTTATTTGCTCTTTCACATCAAATTTATACAATAGTATATTGATGTGCCTGGTTACTCATATCTCCACCATATCTGATTTTTATTGCTGTCTTCACAATAATTTAAGGAGTTCAGGCATCCTTTTCACCTTGACAGATCACAAATATAAGTGATTTTAGTGTGAGAGAAATGTTTATGTCATTACCAGGTACCAAATTATCCCTTTTAAGACGTGAGCATAGTTCAGAAAGTTAAAGTAATAATGTAGTAGAAAGATCTTCATAGAATGTTAGAATGATTCTCAGAACAGTCATAGAATGTTGTTTTTCTTCATGTCATTTTATCTGTTATAGAAACATTGAGATACAGTTTCGGAGGCTCTGGAGGAGGTACAGGGCAGGTCTGCACTTAGCATCAGGGTTGTAAACTCAGGTGGGAAGTAGTAGCTGTTTTGTTACCCTGGAGCTAGAAGCTAAGAGAGTAATGGGAAGTTTTCAGATATGTTTTAATGTATGCTGTATGTAGAGAAGTTGTGACCGCATGACAAAAATGCCATTTGGGAAATGTGTATTTAAACTTCTTTAATTTGGTAATTATTTTCATATAAATATATTAGTAACAGCTTTAGGGTTTTAGGACTTTAGACCAAGTGAGTGCTTAGCATACTTAATACAAGGCTTATTATTAATTACTAGGACTTAAATATGATGTTTAAAAAAATGCTAGTGCTCTTTGTTTTTAAATACTTTTTTTTTCATCCTTTATGCTATATTTATATGGAAGTATTATTTCCTTGCTGCTCTTTGTCAATAAAAGATGGGAGATCAAAACTCTGCTAACTGTAAGCAGGTGGCTTCCTAAGTGTTGCCTGCACTGGCTTTTCTCACTATAGTTTGCCTCTTGCCTTTATTGTAAAATCACTTTCAGCCATATTGTACCTCTGGGAATATATCTGGAAGATTCAAGAAATTGAAATAAGACAAGATCTGATTAGGCCCCTCTACTGTTCTAATAATACTGATTTTCTGAGAAAGGATATTATATATCTTTGGAAATTATTTGGAAGAAATATATGCTACCTTGTGTTCATATGGGGATCAAGTAGAATATTGGGACTTGAATTTAAGAGTTCAGCTCTGAAGTTAAATTGCCTAGTTACAGTCTGTTCTTTAACTACATTCACAAGTTGCTATTCATCCTTCAAGGCAATGGGAAAGGGGGAAGGAGAGTTAGCATGCATGTTAACTGAAAGCTTTAAAAATAAAGATCGCTGTTCAAAGAGAAATCAGCATGAAGAGATATTAACAGGTATTAAATATTTTATATCACAGGCCAGATGGAATTGGAACAGTATCTGTTGAAGAGAAAGAAAGGTTTGAGGAAATTAAGGACAGACTTTCCTCCCTTCTAGAAAACCAAATAAGCCATTTCAGGTGAGTGTATAATTTATTCAATGAATACTGTTGTTTTTTTTCTGGAAGCATTTTCTTTTGATGTTCCAGTTTTGATCTTGAACAAGTGGAGTGAAAATAAAATAGTCTACCTGCAAATAAATATTGAACATGTTAAATAATAGAATAATGTATTTATCCATTTGATTCTGCTTTAAATTTATTTTTGTATCACGCAAGTTGTGTTTTTCTATGGTAGAAAAGATTGTGCAAGAATATAGACCTGATTTTTGTTGATGCTTTTAAACTTTAAGCTTTCTGTAGCTCTAACTAAGAAAATTACCTGAATGAAAATGACTGAGCCGTAGCAATTTGTGGATTAGTACTGATCAGAAAAATCATATGAGTAGAAAACATCTTTGATAGATGGCAACTGAAATTTTTCTAGCTGTCTAATGTCATTTTCTTGATTTCATGATATACTTATCTTTCATTTATCAGCTGAGGTCCATCATCGTCAATAGAGAGTTTGTCATATGTGAGGACTGTCAATACCAGTAGATGATGTTTAAGGAATGAGTACAAGAAAGAGAGCAAGCTTGGGGTGATATTTCCTTTTATTTTCTAGCAACTGATGGTTATGAAGCTTAGCATAGAAGTGGCATGTAGACCACCAAATGTTAGTTTATCGCACTAAGCCAACCTATCTGCCATTATTCTGTCCATCTAATCCTTTCTTAAAATGTATTTACAGCATTTTTTTGTGTCTCATCATCTTATGACAACCAGTTCTACAGTTGTAATAGTGCTGTGTGAAACAGCTTTTGTTTGGCAAGGTTGACTATGTTTGTTGGATGCCTTTCTGGTTTGATGAGCTAAATGTCTAGTATTCACTGGTGTCTGTCATATTGATAACTAGGTCACTGGGGATTTTTTGAGCATAGAGGACATAGCAGTCTTTGCTTTATGACTTCGTATCTGTATTAAACTAAAGAAAGCTAGGGTTCTTTTTGGATGGTATTCCGTTTGGGGAAAAAGGTGATGCTCCCTTCCTTTATTTCCTTTGAAGATTCTTCCCTGAGTCTTCCCTGACATATTTCCCATTTTCTGTCTTCCATGGGATTAAATAGCTCTTGCCAAACAGGCCATACAGGGCAGCATAGGACTGAGTGCTTCTTGCCTAGGTCTTGGAAAGGCAGGAGGAGAGTACTGACAAAGAGCATCATCTGCAGGGGGAAGGAATGCCTGCTACGAATGGGAAAAAAAAAAAGAAAAAAAAAAAAGAAAGTATTGGAGCTGGGAGAAGACCTCTGGCCTGTGATTAGCATGCTTATGACCATATCCTGTCAAGTTTATGTTAGAAACACAATCATTGTAATCTCCGATGAATATGAGTACTTTTACTCATACACAATGGTGAAGTCAGTGAGAGCAGCTGTGACCCAAAAAATACTGAAGCAGAAGAAACCTTCTGAGAGAGTGAAGGGAGACAGGGAAGCAAGAAGAGAGGCTGGGCATCTTCAGAATAATTCTGTTAACCTTCAGGCCTTCATATGCATGAGTCTAATTACAGTATGTATAATAATATCTAAATAGTTATTTGATTTGGAAGAAGTAAGGGTAAACCCCAGCATATCTGTTTACCTACACACTGGAGTGTGTTGATGAGCATGGACTAGTTAGTGACCACAGGATCGTTCTGCTTCAGTCTAGGTGGGTTTTCAGGGAATTCAAACAATGTTAAAAATTCCTCCTTGAGATCAATTAAACATGTTGTTCAAAGATTAATGCCTCCATCCTTCAGAGAACTCCTTAAAGTCCTATTTAATCAAGATAGACAAACAGCGCCCTGTCGGGTGAAGAGCAATTATTACATCTTTCTCTGAACAAATGTTAGAAATCAAAAAAAAGACAACTAGATGGAATGTCTGGATTTAAATGAGGATACTGGCATAATACTGGTAGAAGGAAGAATCGGTGGTTTCCTGGAATCTGAATAAAGCATTGCAAGTCACAGTATAGGTCATCCTGATAGAGAATTGGCATTAGATGTTTAAAGAAAACCTTGACTCAAGATATGTAAAAAGATCACCTGTATTGTTAAGTAACAAAGAATAACCTTGACTGCAAGACTGCTTTCTTAAGAAAACATGGTATTAAAACCACTCCATATTTCAATCCATCAAAATTGTTGTGATAACTGTGAAATGTTGAATAATTTGAAAAATACATTCAGCAGTAAAGATTGATGCAAAGCATGCACTGACTTTCTCTGCTTTGGCCATACTGTCCCTGAATTTCCTATATTCCTTGTGACCAGGCAGTCCCACCATCTCCCAGTCTGATTTTCATCTTCCACCAGTCTTTCTACTGTCAGTTTGAGCATCCATGCTGTTTACATACACCCTAGAATATTTTAGAGACTTTCATGTCCTCCACGTTTGGATAGGTTTTACAATTTCTGGATGCCAGATTCTCTACAACAAACTCTTTATGTTTCTCATGGAGCCACACAGAGGGGTTTTTGTTTGTGTTTTTGGCCACTTTTTTTCAACTGTAGAATGCACTTGACTTGGTCTCCTACTCTTTGAATTTTTCCTGAGACTGCTTGTGAGTTTCTTGCTTTTCTGACTGATCCTTTAAGCTTTTGGCTTTTGTTTTTCAAGTTCTTCATTTTCTTTATAGTTCCCATTCTTGAAATTGAATATACATGTACTGAATTTTTTTTGCCTATTCTTTTTTGCTATATTATTAAATTTTACTGGTTTATGATCGCTACTAGAGAGCACCTCTCCTGCTCTGCACCTCTCAAACTATGTCCTATTCACATTTGAGACCAAATCCAGAACAGCGTCTTTTCTTGTGGGCTCTAAATTAGGTATCCAAGGAAGCAATTCAAAACTGTGTCCCAAAATATTAGCATTATATCTCATTCTAATGAGACACTGATGACGTGTACATGTGTGGACTTGAAATCTCTTACTATTTGTCATCTATTTGCAGCTCCTCTAATCTCACTTAACATTTCCTAATCACTCTTATCATTCCAATTAGGAGGTCAGTGGTAGAGACTTTTAAGGATTGCCAGCACTCTTTCTTCTGTAATGTGTCAGAACTTTTCTAAGCTTGCCCTTAGAAAAGTTCTGACATTGCTCAGCATTGCATCACTGGTCAGCTGTCACTGTGAACAGTTTAACTGAAGACTGTGTCTCTCTTCCTGCCTTTTCAGAAGTGCACCGAACGTTTGCTGTGTCCACCTAGGTCGCTAGGTCACACTCATCTGAAAAAGGTGTTCTTCTGTGCCTGTCAGCTAACCCACAGGTTCCAGTTTTAATACTCCTCTCTGGCCTTTGTCATTTTAATTTTCTTTGCCATCTGCCTGGCTCCATTATGATTAAGACACAGTGAGCCCATTCTGTGCTGGTGGCTCTCACCTGGTTCTTAAGGTACTTAAACCTTTCCTCTCTGTCATCTAACCTAATCACTGAGACTTCAGGTCTCTGCCTGCCTCTCAGGAATCAAATGTGGAAGAGCCAATATTTTAGAGGAAGCTGCTGTGAGGGTCTTGGGCTTTCACCTTTTGCCTGGCTGTGTGAATTTTATCTTTGGAGTGTTCTTCCTACACTTCTGAATGTTTCTGGTACTAATGCAGACCATGAGTGGTGCTCCTTCTCTATTCTCACCCAGGTTAACTTATATAAACATCTCCTGATGTCCCCTACCTTTGTACCCAGCATCTAACTTACTGCCTGGTCCTCTTGGATGTTGCTGACACAGTTGTCCATATACCTAATAATTGAATTTACTACTGTCACCATCTGTGTCTCTCTGTATCCTTAAAGATCCCCTCAGCTGTGGGAGCATCCTTGCCACAGCTGTGAAATCAGCTGCCGTGGGGGTTTTATCCGAGAGATGGAATTTCTCCTGGCCAACAAGATGCTGCTTCCCTCCCTCCTCTGCAGCACAGAGACTGGAACATTGGAGGCAGGACTGCTCAGAGTGTCCCTGCTTATCTCAAGAAAACAACTTTTCTCTGTCAGGACCTCCTTGCATCAGTTGCACACATAAGCTTGCTCCCTGTGTTTTACTCATATATATTTTCCCTGCAGTAAACTAAGTGAGCTCTATTCTACTGCAGGACTTCTGTCTCCATGAACGTAAAACTGGTTGGTTTTTGGAAGCTTATTTTGTTATTTACAATATGGAACATGCCTAGAAGGAAGTATTTTTATTTGAAGTATTAAGGAGAATCAATAAATGAGTGACATTTTTTCAAAAACTACCATTAGAGATTCGTGGGAATAAACAGTGGGAAAGTCAAGTCAAGGATTGTAGGAAAAAAACCACCTAAAGATATGTTCTATTTTAAGATGACTTAACACCTAAGGATCATTAAATCTGCTTTGCCAATTTGTTAACCCGTCCTCAAAAATTATCAGCAATACAGTAACAAAGAAACAAAACTGAGACAAAGCAAATACTGAAAGTCTCACTGTGAGGAATACATTTTTTACCTCATTTACAGGGCTTTACTTTGGCTGACCAAAATGTATATTTGAAATCCACTGGTCTGAATCCTTTTATCAGTATAAAAGGTTTTGCTATTGGAAAACAGAATACAAGGCTACCATTCTCAGTGAGTAATAATAAGAAAAAATAATCTCAGCAAAGTAAAAAATCCTTTTTCCAACTGGGGATATCCCAGCAAGATTTTATAGATGGGATTAAGAGAGGCTGCGGTTGCCTGACTATTGTAGTCTCATTGAGCTGATATATTGGATCATTCAGTAGATGAAAATGAAAAACAAAGCTATGAATGGGATCACTTTTTAATTTACATAATTTTAGAAGTATCAAGGCAGAAGTGAGTGTGATTAAGTTTGAGCTGGTAAAATTTAAGATAAAATGTTTTTCCAAGCTATTTATAATATAATAGGAAAAAACTGTGGAATATCTACAGGAATTTTTATTCCCATATATCTCTAGAAACTTCAATAGCTGACATTTTATCCTTGTCTTAATCCAATATTTAAATAAGATGTAATATACAGAGTTCTTCTTCACACCTCCAGTAGCTGTCATAGCTACATGAGAAGTAGTATCTCTTTCCAGGAAAATTACAATTAATCTCATCAGAGACCATTAAGTATCCTACATAATTTACAAAGTGGAAGTGATGCCTTTTGCCTCTTGTGCTTTTTGTGTATTTAAGCCTGAGCAGCTGGTGTTCTGATACTGCAGTGCCATGTGTATGCTCCATGGCAGACAACTGAAGAGGCCTTCTGCTTTAGTACTTCATGCACGGGAGTCTTTTGAGAACATAATTTAATGCAAGTTGTGTACAGTTACATCTCAAAGTAAAGTCATAATTTAAATATTTTAATTTTGATAATTTTCTCTTCCTCTTTTCTTTCTTCTTTTTTTTTTTTTTCCTAATTTTTTAAGGTACTGTTTCCCTTTTGGACGTCCTGAAGGAGCTTTAAAAGCCACACTTTCATTACTTGAAAGGGTAAGTTTGAGAACGTATTTTAAATTCTGGTTGAGTACTAAGCCTGCATTTTTCTTTTGCCTTCAGGCTGCTGAAAGGAGCTACGTGTCTTCTCGTATTTTACAACTAGATTTAGTTGTTCACTGGGAGTTTTTTTCTCATTTTTCTCAGGCAAACATCTGTAGGGCTGTAGTACTTACTTATTTTGTATGTCTTGTTTATTGGGCTTTCACTTCAGACCACTGTAGTGACTCCTTTTAATTTAACAATTACTCAACATTACCTCTAAAGTAGCACGAGTCTGCTCTACAGCCCTCCCCTTTCCTGTTTTCTATGGCTTTTATGCTGATGATGTTGTCTATACTGATATGTAACATTGAAAATCTTCTGTATGATCCAAATAATCTTCCATAAATGCATAATCTGAGTCAATTTATGAAGAAAAAGCTATATGCTGAAAAACTGACATGGGCAGTTGTAAATGTAGATTCCTGCCCAGCAAATCCTCTTGTATTGACTGAACAGAGAAGACCTCATAATGATAAAAGCACCTCAGTCATCTCTGAGGAGAGAGAGAGAACTTTAAATAACAGCAGAGTTTCCAGAGGAATTGTATCAGCAGGAGCCTGGTGAAGGTATGAATTCAAAAAAAAGCTTAGATTCCAGTCTGTGTAGCTTTGCCAAAATCTGAGAGGTCTGGTCCTGGGGAGCGTCAGTTGTTCTGCGCTGCAGAGCACTTCGTGGATAGAGATTCTATCTTCAGAAACCTCTGCTATGTTTAAAACCACATAGAGAGTCTGGGTATATATGTTTTCTTTCACTTATAATCTCAGTGATTGTAGTGCTGTGTAGATTCCATTGTGTTATATGAAACAGCTATTTTCTCTCACTGTTCCTGCTGATACAAAAGGCAATGGTGCTCTATCTGGTGCTCAAGCAACACCGTTACCAGTCTTGACTGGGAATAAATGTGCATTCCTATACTTGCGGATGCAGAATGGGTTAGCAACATTTTATTTTACCTGTCTTTAAATTATTATTTTTTTTTCAAATGAGACCCAAAGTAGAAAGGTTTTGAATAGTGTATTTTCACTTGTTGACGACCCAGAAGTTATTCATTGAAAAGAAGCAGTTTTCCAAAGGTAGATATGTCATATGTGTGTGCGAATAATAGAAGTCTGCTTTGCAACAATGTCTTTCTAATAGCTTCTCTGTTGTTGAACCTATTTTGTACCTTATCCTTATATGGTAAAAAATAAATATCTCTTACTCCCTCCATTTAATAGTAATTTTTAGATATGTTTTATAAGGATGTAACTTGTCTGGGGATCCATTGGAGAAGCATTTTTAAAATATTACGAATTACTGAAATTTTATTATTTACATTTAAACATTATGAAAACATGCTGAAATTTGTTTGCAGCTACCTTTTGAAAGTTAATGGATTACAGAATTAAAATAAAAATGCAAAATAATTATGAACAGTATTTATTTCATATATAATGCATGTATAATGCTGCATTCATATTGAGGTATATTATCACTTACAGCAGGTAATCCATTTTATCAAATTCCTGTATTTTAAAAATGAATAGACTTTTAAAACTGTGAGATTTTGAAAGGCTTTATATGATCTGTTCTTCTACTTGTCCGTAATAAAATATTTTGCCAGAAGTTCAATGTTTTCCCTGCCCACTGTAGGTGACTGTTTTTCACAGCTGAATTTGAATAACTTTATGAAGGAGTAAAAACAATTCAGTATGAGCTAAGCTCTGGTGGTGGTGTTCACAGTTTCTCTTTTTACACTTTTGAAGAGTCAATGGTTGTAGAATCATAGAATCATAGAATAGTTTGAGTTGGAAGGGATGTTAAAGATCATCGCTCAAAACGCCCCTGCCATGGGAGGGACACCTCCCACTAAACCAGGTTGCTCAAAGCAAACCTAGTCTTGAACACATCCAGTGATTGAGCATCCACAACTTCCCTGGGCAACTCCAGCGTCTCACCACCCTCAAAGTGAAGAACTTATACAATAGTGGAAGCTTTTCCACAAGTAAGAACCAAGCAATTTTCCACATCAGATGTTTAGTGGGCACCATGATCCAGCCCATCCATGGAATTCTCTTGTTATACTGGTCTTGGCATCACCCAAATGAAGACTGACTGGCATGCTGCAAGATGCCAAATAGTAGGAGCATTGTATGCAAATACCATATAGACAGTCAAACCAGGGTTGAACAGAAACCTTCAAAGACAAATATCTAGTTTCACTAACTGAAATGGTTCCTTTTTGATTTCTGCCTTTAGCTGTTATCAGATCTGTAGTAACTTTAGGGTACTTTTATCCTTTTCCCTTGGGTTTTGAGTAATGACTCTAACCAAGTGGTATGATTGTCTCTGGTGCAGGTTTTAATGAAAGATATTGCCACTCCCATACCAGCAGAAGAGGTGAAGAAAGTGGTTAGAAAATGTCTTGAGAAGGCTGCCTTGATCAATTACACGCGACTTACAGAATATGCCAAAATAGAAGGTTAGTACAGCAATCAACTGCCGAAGTGGCTGTAAAAGCCAACAATACCTATTAACTGAATATTCTGGGAGCAGCCTCTTCCCTTTCCAGAACAAACCCCTTCCACAGCAAGGGGAAATGTCTCATTAAAATCTCAGCTGGTGAACTACGGAGCTTTTTCCTATTCATTGCTTTAATATGCCTCCTGGGACCCTGTTTGAATGGAAGACTAGGACTTCCTAATTTAAGTTGCCCTTTGTTCTTACTTTTGAGTTCTCCATAAATCTAAAAGGTTGTTTATGGGCTATTTTTTATTTCTCTTAACTATTTCTAGAAATTAAACTACTGGCAGGAAACAGTTTCCTTACCAGTAGTGACAGTACCTTGAAATTTGGAAACTCTGGGTATAGATGCTCTCCTGATGTATTTATAAGGCAGACAGATAGGTGTTATATTTTTTTTTTACTATTGCATTGTCAGATTGTAATAATAATCTGAAGATTAAACCCTTAATTACATCCTGATTTTCTGAATGAATTGATGAGATAAAATACTAGATTTGATGGTAATCAGAAGATTTTCTGGAATTTAGATGTGTTCTAAGAAGTATACCATGAAATTAACTAAGATTTTGCTAAAAATTTGGCTAGGATGCACTATGTAATTTTGCTATTTGTAAACCTTATGTAGAACAACAAGAAAGTCATACTAGTCAAATGTCTTGTCAAGACATGTCTGTTATTCTCCATAAAGCACAGAAGGCTTGAGATATACCTGTGCAGATATATTCAGGAGCAGAAAACAGTATATGCACATCTATATAACTGGATTTTTGGAAGCAGAGTCAATTAAAAGAAAAATACATGAAGGATGAATTCTGCTTTAAAAAAAATCCAAATTTTAGACATATTATGTTTTTTGTAGCATTTATTTCTTGCAAGGCATTAGAAGAAAGAGTATATTGGTTCTTTTATATTATAGCAGCAAAATGAAGAAGCCTCATATGTTTAGCAATATTATAAAGCCAATTTGTTTTCCTTTTTCCATTTCTGCTCAAATTCCCTGAAAAACATGAGTTAACCAATCTCACAAGTGATTAACAAAAAACCCATCTCATCACTATAGCAACCAGTATTATATCATGGAAGTAACAACGTGAAACCATCTTAGTAACCAGTTTATCATAATTAATTATGATATCATGTTGTGCTAAAGAAAGAAGAGTGAACATTAAATCTATTTTGGAAAATGAAAAAGCAAAAATAATGGTTTTCTTTAGTTTCTATCTTTCTGTATTCATAAATGGAATTTTTAAATGTTCGATATTTCAGTCTCAGCAAACCTGTTGAAATAATGGATTTAAAAATAGAAACATTTTTAAAAGATGACAAAAGTGTGCAAAAGATATCTAACCTCACTAACAATAAATTGAATTGAAAAAGTTTTTTTACAGTGATGTAAGTGCATCTCTGCCAAAGATTTTTAACTGTATCCTAGAGAATTGTGACAGTTCCAGTACAAGTAGCAAATTTTGCACTTAACAATGTGCACATTGTTAACACTGCAGTAAGATGGAATAAATAAAACACATTGGTTTTCAGTAGCAATGAGACCTATATTGTTCTCTTTCTATGCTCAGGTCATTACAAATGTCCTACACTTTTACCTATATAAATGTAATAGTTTTCAGCAGTAGGTTCCATTCTGCTTCTTTAGGTTTATGGGAGCATTATTGTATCTGTGCACTGAAATGACATTCTTCTCTTAGAAGTAATTCATGTTACTGTTTGCATTAATTACTCCTCAGACTACATACAGAAAGCACATAGTCATTATCTTTATAATATTACTGATGTCCTCAAATTTAGCTGTCATACATTTGGGGGATTTTTGTCCTATTCTTTGACTATTTCTTCAGCGAACAATATCATATTAGTCAAAATGCAACTACGGCGTGATAATACCAGCTGTAGACCGATAGTAACTAGCTAAGAAGTAGAGACGCGGCGAAGGCTCTAAAAAAGCAAAATTCTTACTTTCTTATATGCTTTTATTATTATTTATGTTTCTAAACTCCCAGGCACTATATGGTTGCAAACCCAGCCAGTGAGCACGAAATATAGTCTATATAGGACTAGTAAATATAAATACACTAGCTGAAAACATACACCATTTCTCTCTCAGCTGACAAGACCCACATCCCTTGTGTGAGCTATCAGGACTCTCACTGCTATACTCAAAATTTTAAGATATTAACTCCTTATTTGGTATTCATTCTTTCCTAATGAAACTAAAGTAGCTATATTTCTGTAATGATGTTTTTCTTCTCTCTCTTTTTTTTTTTATTTGTTTAGCAACATCAGAAAAGGATTCAGGTGATTATTATTTGTTTCTGCATGTATTACAGATGTAGTGTATTTTGTCTGTTGTTTTATTACTTTTGTTGATGTCAATAATACCAAGATTGTATTTTATATATAAAATACTAGAACATGTGCGAACATCAAAATTAATTTTGATATAGTACAGTCAATGCATTCTTCATTTACACTAATACTTGACTGTGATGTGCATAATTATTAGCATTTTAGATAATTTTATAGTTTGGAATATGGTGCAATTGTAGTTTCTGTGAAGGAGATGTAACTAAGTGATGCAGAAAAGTTTGGCTGTTAAATTAAAAATAAGTTTGTGTGTTTAGAGAAATGTAATTTTGTAGTCATCTGCAAAAATGGAGTCCATTTCTTAATGGGATGGATGGATTTATTGACAGACCTACTCATTTTGTAAAGTTGGTTTTACATTTCTCTGATATGGCTTTTTTAGTGATATATTTATTTTTCTAGCTACAGCTGAAGGTTGGGAGGATGGTAGTCCTTCATGTTACTAATTTTATGAAGCTAATACTATATATATTTTCTAATAGTGCAAAGGTTTTTTGAGTACTTCGATCCCAATGTTCAACAGAGTGGTCATAAAAAGAGCATAGCTGAAGGAGTATTTCTGAATAAGTAGTATTGGCTTCATAGAAGTATGAGGGATTGTGAACATACATACCATGAAATAGATGCACGCAACTACTTTGTCTTACCTTTTTTAAAGACATACACACAGACCAAATAGAAGCCTTATTATATTTTCTAGGTGTTCCACAAATAAGATTAGCCATAGTTATGGGAAGGGGCAATGAATTGGTCATATTCTCAGGATGAGATAATTTTCAATCTAAAAGACAGACTGGGGTGATGATTATAAAAGTTGCATGAAAGTAGTTCAAAGTGCAACTCCTTGCCAATGACGGGCTTGAAAATGGAAAGATGGCCCATTATTGGAGGAATAACTTCTTTAGCCAGTAAACAAGCAAGAAACACTAGCAAATTACAAAAAATACTTTTTTTAAAAAGCCCATGTTCATAACTGAATATTCAAAAGATACCAGTGGTTCCCAAAACTTCCACTGTTTTTCATTTGAAAGCTTTAAGTGCCCTGCAAATAGAAGAGCTCCATTTGGAATTGTTAAAAAAAGAGAGCAGACAATGTGCTGGTGATACAGGTATGCATGCCACAGCCTGTTAGGATGAGCTGATCCGAGTTCCCATTGGTCAGGTAATCTCCCAGCCCACTCCGATCAGGAGGGAGAGGTTCATTATGCAGGTGATCCAGCATGTGGAGACTTCTTCATCTGTTTCTTTATGAAAGGAACTGTCTCATGCCATCAAATACAAATGCACCCTAAGTAAGTGTGTGTACTATGCACCTACTGAGTAAGATACCTAATCTTGATAGCACAAGTATTCCTTTAAATATTTTTATACCTCTAGCTATTGAAGGAAATAATCTCTTCAAATTAGAAATTTAGAAAAATGTCGAAATCAATTTGTGAAATGAGAAAAATAATTTAGAGTTTGTGTCTTTTGACCTTTGCACTCTGTAACCTCAGCTGTATACTTCATATAAATGTGTATCACTTGAAGTACACACCTTCCTTGTGCCACATGCTTGCTATTCTTATTTTTTCTCAGGCTTACTATGTCAGAAATATAGACTATTAAGAAAAGATGACATACACTTACAAGCACAGAAAAATAAACAAATTAAAAAAAAAAAAATCGCAAAAACCTGTACTCCATTTCAGTCATTTTACATTAGGTTTATGCATGCTCTGAAAGAAACTACTGCTGTATTCTTAAGACAGGATAGCAAAGCTGTCCCTTAAGTGACCTGGCAAATAACTGTATTAGAGAATGGATGAGAGGAAAGCTTATCACATACAGTGAGTAAATGGAAATTCACTGTGTGAATTAGGCAAAGCTAGAGGTTTATAAGCTATGTTTATAATTTAATTAAATTCCACTTCTGACCAAAAATGCAACTGAAAATTTGACAGACAACTCAGAAAAATTAATTTTATTGACAGGATTAAATAGACTGTGTTCCACTGAACACACTTCTCTGATGCAAAAGATGAAGCAGCTGAAAGAAATGCAAATAAAATTCTATTTTTGCCTGACTATCAGGACCAAATCCTGCTCCTGTTGGTGTCGCTAGTGAAACTCCTACAGTTGTCATCATGAACTTGATATACAGTGTGCTTAGCCATAATACCATATATTCCATTGTCATGGAAAACAAGGAAAAGCTATTCTTGATAAATATTATTTACCCTTTAACTTGTGCACTAGATGCTGAATAGAGAATCTTCAATTGCAGGAGTGTCCTTGTTGGGTAATACAGAGGTGAACATGCAAATTCTTTCCGTTGCGAGAATCCTTTTTTCAGCAGCGTGGTTGCCAGGTTCCCGGGTCTGTTCCCCAAGTGCTCTCATTTTCACAGTCTCAATTGAACATGACTCTGAATGCTTTCCCAGAAGACGATGGTTACTTTCTTAATGGCAGACACAGTGGTAGAAGCAGCACTTGCATCAACAGGATTTGTTTGCTGTCAGGATGACATTTTATTTAGCACTCCCATGTCGCTGTGCTATTATGAATATAGAACAGCTTTTTTTCAATAAAAATTACATTTGCGGTGACAGTTGTGCAGGGTTCACTATGTCGTTCCGTACAACATGTACAGCTGAAATTCTCATGGAGTAGCTAATCTGTTCAGTTGGTATAATTGCCATTATGAAGAGAAGAGCAGCAAATCTACTCTTAAAATTTTGAACTGTGTCTAAGAATTCTCATATAATGCCCTTATGGTTTGCAGCAAGAGTTTTTAATTTGTCAGGAAGATGATCACAGCATCAACATGTGAAAATCTCTTTTTTAAGTCTAAACCATTTTCATTTCAGCACTTTCAGCCTTTGAGCCTTTGCTACCTAAAGTACTTTTTAGAACATTTTCTGTACGGCATACTTTCCTGTTTTATTCAGTATTAAACTTCAGTTAACTCTTCTTATAGAAAATGTTGAACGTAACTGGACTTGCTAGATGCTGAGGCCAGAGACAGATAACATTCTTCAGATACGTATTATATAGCTTCCAGTGAACAGCTTTGCATGCCTCCCTCACTTCTTTTCTCTCCTTCAAAAAAAAGATGACCTTCCTTATACAGAATTCTTATTTTTTACTTATATTTTATACACATTCATTAACACACACACACACACACACAGTTTAAAAGTACTTTATTCCTTCTCAGAAATGAATGATTTTCCCCATTTAAATTTATTTGAAATCTGAATGGCTGAGCAGTAATGGACTCTGCTAGAGCTACTATCGTTGTCTAAAAGGAGTGACAGAAACTCACATGTAAATACAGTTTTCAGCACAAGGGCATTACCTTGCTGTGGAGAAATAAAAGGGACTGGGTTAGGGATTAAAGTGGTAAATGGCTGTGAAGCGAACAGGGCAGTATCTGTCATTGTCCGTAGATACTCATTTCTGAGGCAATAGATTGTAAAGATTTGAATTATTAGAGAGTTGTCTTTTAACTCATAATTTTTAAAAGTCTGTAGTAACTGAATATACTGGGCTTCTTCTGCCAATCAGTTTTAATAAAAGGAATTAGAGTAAATTTGATTAAAATCAAAGCAAATAGTTACTGTGTAGTGTGCAATTGCTCAAAGACAAATCACAGTTGTCATCCCAATATTTCTTTCTATCAGACAAGCTGCCAAAGGCTGAATTAACTGTTAGCTCCATATGATAGAAGGTCAGGAGCAACTCAACAGTTTGCTGAAGGGACAGTTTTTTAAAGGACCTTGTCATTAACATACTCATTACAAACAAGTTTCTAAAGGAAGGATAGTATGTAAATGCCCTCAAGGCTCAGAAGGATCTATGTGACTTAAAAAGAAGCACACTACAAACATTATTGAAATTGAGAAGGCAAGTGGAGAGAGTCATTGTACCTGGAGAGGACTTGATTAAAGCTCTTCATGCATGTTCATTTCACTGAACAAACAAAAAGGAGAGAGTTGCACAGCAGCACAGCATCTTCTTGATCTCTGTTGTGCAGCTAACCAGAAAGAGGAGGATATGGACAAATAGCCCTTAGTTCAATTTTGGAGCAGAGCTCTAGAAAAGAACCCCTGATTCTTATGTTCACATCCTGATACTCCTGTGTAAACATATATCCTCTCTTAACAGCTGGGCTGAGTCAGTATTTGTCACTGCTCTTCTCCTTTTGCACCTCCTTGCTTCACCCATGTGAAGACCATTTCAAGTCCTGTTTGATCTTTAGGTGTAGGAACCACTTCACAGTCAAATTAGTTCCTAGTTTTTAGCATTCTAACCTTGTCATGCTAACCTTGTCCTATACCTCTAATTCTTCCCTGCATTTTTAGACAATTACTTTATTCTCATGCAACCTAGGCTTTCATCACCTTGTCTCAAGAGTTTTAGCCTCCTGTTCTCAATTTTTGTCATCTTAGGAGCCTTTCACTATTAAAGTTTGAATTCCACCTTCTTGAACATTGGTTACAAGAACTGCGCAAAGTCATCCCCATGAGATGCTTTGCACAGTAGCACTAGTGCTATTGTAGCAGAAATGCTTAATCTAATAGATTCAAGGAACACTTGTCTTTTGATCTCTATATCATGCTTGTAGCACACAGATATCTGTGAAAAATTAATTCAATCCTGTTTTCAGAGTTTTGACCACCTCCACCTGACAAATTCCCAGTTTATAGAAAATGTTTATTGCTTTTCATGTGTCAAAATGTTTTGACCTCCTTATTAAAGTATTAAATTTTGTTTCTCTCTCCCATTCCTTTGAATTATCCTTCTTATTACTGCATTTTGACCCTGCTTTCTATTGCTCATGTCTTACAACGCTGTTATCAGTGCACTCCTGTTTTTTTATTGTGAAGTCATTAGTGAATATATTAAGGAAGCTCAGCCCTAAGATGGATCTTTGAGGAATTCCTCAAAGAACCTTTCTTTGCTTTTTCTCAGCACTACCTATGGCCTTTCTCTTGAGGCAGCTTATTTATCCAATACATAGTTTCTTTTTTAATCCTCATTTTCTTCAGCCTAACTGGTAGTTTTCCCATGAGGCACAGTATCAAAAGCTTTAGTAAAGTCAGAATAGATGAGCTTTACAAAATTTCTTTATAAGAAAATATCCTATCAAGAAAATCTACTGTACAATTCTAGTGTGACCTACCTTTGCATATGTTAGATTTTACTCTGCTTTCTGTTCATTTTATGTCCTCAGTCATTTCTTCAAAATTTGTTTTGAAGTTAACAATTGCCAACTTCCTTATCTACTGGCATTAGACTTGTTGTTGTCATCTTTCAGTAGCTCCCTAAAATTTAGACTTTTAAAATTACTAGATTTTTTAAAAAAACACATTACTAAGTCTGCACTTTGAAATGCCAGTTTTCTCTCAGTCTAGTTTGTCAGTTATTCAGGTCTCTTAATTCATGGAACCCTTCAGTTTGTCGTGTTTATCTCTGACTTTTATTCCACAGGATCAGAAAGTGCTGTTAGAAAACACTAGTTCTTTCCCCTTTTGAAAATAGAGGTAAAGGAAAGGAAGAAAATACGAACTGCTTGTATCTATATTGCCAAAACTAGAATACAGAGAATCATAAATTAAGTGCCTTTGATCAGCAATTAAAACTTGAGCTTTCTTTTCATCCCTGCCTTTTTTTTTATGCTTTTATCTTTTCAGATTTGTTGTTTCAATTTTTTTTTCCATGAGCCAAGATTCCTTTTTTTGAAAAAATCACAAACAAAACAACACAAAAAGCCAAGCCAAAACCCAAACCAACCTGTGATTGTTCCATGAAGGCAATTCAATGAACACAATGAAAAATTTTAAAAAACATAAAATATTGTGGTGTAACCCACTTTATAAAATGATAGGTTATAGACTAGAAGATGTGAATTCTAGCTTTCTACAAATCTTATAATCTCTCTGTGCATAAGTGATAATGATAATTAATTAACTATTTTTTTATGTCCCTAGACTTTAAAATCCTATTGAATTCTTACAAAGCAATTATGGAAGGACTGTTTTCAGCTTCATAATTAAAACTAAATTCCATTAGTCTATAATTTTTTTTTAATCAGAAGAATACAGGATGTTCTTCCAGATGTCCACTCCTTACTTTTTCATGTAGAATTAATTCTATGAGAATTTTCAAGAAAATCCACCACAGTAAAATTTAGATTATCTGTGGGTGGATTATCCCAGTTGTGGATTAACTCTGGAGTCAGTACAGGTCTGGTAACATGTATTAGCTCTGGTTTATTGCTGTTTGTACTGCTTTTGTTACAAGTCTAGAAGAAATCTTGCTGGTTTTGCATGTTAAAAAGTCCAAATTAATGGGCTCTCATGGAGCAAAGTTGGCTTGATACAGCTCAAATTGTGATGTGTCTGTATTATGAAATCATATTACCGCCTGCCTTACTGCAGGGGTTCCCTGTCATCCCCTCTGCATCAATGAGGGTTCACTTTCAAGCTCCCATTTGGAGTGAATCAATCAGATTCCATGGCAAGACAGCTGGTAGAGAATAAAGAGTAGCTCATTTAGGCTCCATGCGCTACAGTTGGATTTGGAAAGACGTACCTAAGATTTAGGTCCCTCTGCACAATATATAAACAGGCAATATTGCTTCAGAAATTCCAGAATTTGCTCGGGACATGCACTACTGTGTGTGCAGCTCATCCTGGAAGGAGTTCGACAGCCAGCAGTCATCATGTTATCTGCCCTCCTGTGGGTCTAATTCTGGCACATAGGTAGAAATGGAATTAGCTGATGGTCAGACACCTCCATTAGTTAACATCTTGCCCTTTTTCCAGGCTTGAATGCTGGTAGCATTAACATTAAAATAGCACAACAGCAGTGTGCTGCAGCAACCAGAACAATCAAATGAACAGTGAAAGTAAGAACAAATTCCATTTGTTTTATATGAAGGGTCAAAATGCAGACTGGACATTCTGTTACAGTTTGGTGTAAAATGAGCTGGACCAAATCCTAAGCAGCGACACTGAAGTCCGCAGCCCCATCTAGCTGTCTGGATGTGAAGGTACCTGTAAGCCCACTGGGACTGTGAACGCTCAGAATCTCAGCATAGTTGCCTTTTTTCCTATATCCCTGCCATTGGTAGTGGGAAACCCTCTGGCCTGGAGACATGTTGGCTCTCCTGAGTAACTTGGTCTGGATATGCCTGTTTGAAGGAAAGGAGGAAAGATGAAATGATGGACAGGGAAAACCAGGAAGTGTGCCACAGTGAACAGACTGGCAGTGGCAGACCAGAGGCAAGTGGACAGACTGACAGACCAGAGATAGGTACTTCCTAGCTGCACTGTACTCATGCTTGAGGAGGAGAATCACCTCTTTTAATCAACAGATTTCTGTGCTCAGCAAATGCCAATGAGAAATTAAATAGACGTGTTTAACAGCTTCCATACTGACGAGAAACAGAAAGAGGTGAATTGTACATTTGTCTTCAGGGACAAACCCTCTTCTGGTAATCAAGCTTAAGTCAGGTTTTAGACATACTGTTGTTATGTTTCAGACATCCTGAAGGTCTCAAGAAAGAAGGAACGGGGAAAAGTTCTCTGACCTGTGTGACACAGGAGGTCAGACTGGATGATCTGACAACCCCTTGTGGCTGTAGGCTCTATCAGTCCATGAAGCAGTCACCTTTTCATTTCAGTATCACTTTAGTCAGTTAACTTAGCTCATTTAACAATATTTTCTTGGTACCTCTATGACTCCCTGATAATACATACCTGAGAAAGCATCCATTATTTGCGAAGCCTGGCTTACTTTTTCGTTTCAGCAGAATGTGAAGCTGAAAACAGATGATTGATGGCTTTTTCTGTTTGTTTTCTGAAAGATGTCAAGCAGCATATTTACTGACTCGGCTCCTGCTGCAACTTGTTAGTTTGAGCAGTGTAAACACATTTTAACAACCTTTAGTAATTGTGGGGAGACAGACATCATAAATATAATGCAAACTGACAGCACTGATTTCCATTCCTGTAATATTTTTTTTTACGCTTATAAGACAAGCACTGTATTTTTTCTTAGATGTTTTGGAGGTTCTAAAACTTCCAGATAACAGTTTATTGGTACTCATATTTCAAATATACCACTTGTTTGGTTGGAAAAAAAAACGAAAATCAAAAAAAAGTTAATATTTGGTTATTCTTCTCTCAAATGATTTCAGAGCCCCTTGTTCATACTTCATGTAAATGGTGGTTATCCATACCATACTCACTAGATTTTGGAAAATGAAAGTGCTTGCTTACAGAGGAAGAAAAAGACAAGCTCCTGCGGTCACTTACAGAGGTCAAAGGAAGCTTTAGATAAAACCTTAGCAAAATGTAGGGAAGCACATACCATCCAAATGAAATGACATGTAGTGATTTATTCTATGAATAAGTAAATGACAATAAAATTAGTGAGGTTTGTCCAAGGATGCAGAGCAAGTGCAATTCTCTGCCACCTATTCTTATCAATAAATAAATCTTACAGGAAAATAATTATTTTTAAAATATTGTTGAAAGCAGCTTGAAGCATCGAGTGAATTGCATGTCTTTAGCAAGTAATAACTAGTTTCAGAGTAAACTAGTAAATATATTTCATGCAAACTTGAAACTGGAATTTGTTGAGCCTGAACTATCCCACATTTTTAGTCATTCCAGCCATGAAACGTGAGTCAGAAACTTGCCATGCTCATTTCAAAGAGAATTCTATTTTCCACCTTCTTTTTCCACCTAAATACACTGATTCTATTAAAAAAACTACTCCTGAACATTATAATGACTGAAGTCCTTGCAATTTCTGTATTAATTTATCATGACTGCTTTATTTTTATGCCAACATCAACCCTGATCATAAGCAGGTCTTCTTCCCAAGCCTTCCTACCTATATTCCCACATTGCCTGTATGGAACACTTCTGATGCCCTCTTTCATCGTCATTTTATTAGGCTTAGTATGCCTTTAAAACAAACACACACACACATGCCCCAAAAAAAACAAAACAAAGCAAAAAAACCACCGGCAAAGCAAATAAATAAATACATAAACCCCACAAGCTCTTCATTCAATGTCATTTCTGATTTAAATTCAGAATTCTTATCCTTTCAATGCCATTTATAATCAGAATTCATCACTTCAACACAGATGACCAGAACTGAGCTAAATGACCTTACAAAGTCCCTTTCACCACCCCCCAAAAAAAACCCCAGAACACCCCAAAGGCCCCCAAAACAAACAAAAACACCCTACCTTTCCTCAATGTCTTGCTCAATGGAATTTATACTTCCCTGAGACCATTCCTTTCTTCATCATGATCTCATCACAGTGGTGGTTCAGGATAATCTTACAGCTAGTAAATCTATGGTCTTTCTTCTTCTCTCCCTACTGATAATGATGTCTGTTCAATAGACATTTGTAGGCTCTCTTGAGCTTACTGCAGGCATGGAAAAGGTGAATATACTCCAATGCAAAAATGCAATGTCCGATGCCATATAATTGTTAGAATTACTTTCTTGCTAATGTAGAGGAGCCCTTCTAGGATATAGGTTTTGAATGGTTTACAGCTTACTTAGTTTCATTAGGAATGAATACAACCATGAATGCAGTTATTTTGTTTACTTGGTTGGCGGTAAGCTCGATGGAGATCAGGCTGACATTGTAGTAAAATGAGTTGATTATGCTGATGTGCCAGTCATACTCAGTATTAATAACACTATTTTCTTCCTAAGATTCATTAACATCACTGATACTTATAGTGATGTATTAGCTGCATGAATAGTACTTGCTGTGTGTGCAGGGAGGGGAGGACACTGACCACTAGACGAAACAGCGGTTTCAGTCCAGAGTAAGCATGGAAAACATGGTTTAAGTCTGAATCTAGTAGTAGTCTTTATACTGTAACCTGGATAATAGAGGCTGGACCAATCGTTTCTGATCTCACTTGACATAATACATTCATATACTTGTGGTTTTATTCATACGTATATATATTTGTATAATTGTTTGACAGTATCAAATTTGCAAATTCAGTACAGTATTATTAAACATGATCTTGACACTGTGAATGTGTTTTTGCATCCCACTGTGTGTTTTGTACTTACTCCCTTTTCATACAGTAACTTTCTTGAGTTAGGTAGTGGTTTTGGAAGTCATATTCAACATGTCTGCTTATGTGGTCTATTTTAACAAGACGGCTTTTTTTTTTTTAGTTGCTTCAGTAACTAATTTACCTGCTTTGTATTTTGCATGAAAACAGTACGGTTTTGTTGTTGCATTTGAGATGTTTGCTGGAGATTCTAATGCAATGTTTCTTCAAAAATTGCATGAAAGCTATGTATTTTACTAAGGTGCTATGCATCACTGTGTTAGTGCTGCAGAACTGGACAAGATCACCTGCCTTTAAAACGTCTGAAAAGTTGTTTTGACTTGCCAGAAATGTTAAGTGTTAAAAATACTTAGTGCATGCGGTTTGATATTCTTACTGATATCAAGGACATTATGTAAGTTTTTTAATTAATCTGCTAATGTTCTATGTCATGATGAATGCATAAAATGGGAAAGAAATGTCAGTGAATTTTCTGCATATGAAGATGTTTATTCATGTGGTTTGCTATTTACGTGATCTCTGAACATGCACAGAAAATGAGAAAATAGGATTCCTGAGACCCTCACTCGCCATGTGTTACTAGCTTCATAAGTCTTCTGCAAACCTGGTTAATGTGACCATAGTTTACATATGATTCTATCGTACAACATTATTGCTATCCCATGGTTTACGCTTGAGGATGAGAGTTTTGCTAAGTAAACAAGTTCAATTAGCTAATACTGAAGTTATTCCTAACAATGCAAATTATGTAGATGAACAAGTTTCTTTCACTGATTAAATTATGGTATTAAAAAATTTCAATTAGTCAGTTCCCTTATCTCCTGTGACTCTTCCTGGGATCTAGTCCTATGATTTTTTGTTTTAAATTGAAAACATAACTGAGTAAAATTGCTCTGTGAGAATTTTAGTTAAATTTGTTTTACCTTTGTTGTTTGTTTTATTTTTGAAGTCTGCTCTTTAGAATGAGTGATTCTCATGTCATTTGTAACATTTTCATTTGTCCTAGTTTTCTTATATGTGAAATTGTTAGTAGGCTTGTGTCAATTCTTTTATAACATCTTTATTTTATTGTGCTGTTTTTCACGATGGTACTGAGAAGAATACAGATTCACTCATTGGTGAACAGCAGGTAGAAAATTAGTTATTTGAATTATTAGTTATTAGAGATTAGTTATTTGAATAATTATTGTGGTTTGTATTTTTCTTATTTTTAAATACACCTAAAATGTAGTGTCTTATTTAGATGAAACATTTGGAATTTCTGACTGCTGCAAAATGCATGAATCTTACTGATGACAGTAATGAGTCATCTAGAGAAAATACCATTGTACTGATACTACAATGACAAAAAAGGTCTCTACAGTCTACTCTCTTTGTATATCTGACCTTGAAGAGAATTAGAACTTGCTTGTTGCTGAAGTTAAGAACCTAATACATTGATGCACCTGTTAGTTTCACGTATTAAATCAGATATTTTTTATAAGGATCAGTGATTCTTTTGTGAATAAATATTTTCCCTTTCTAGTGATCTGGACATTCAGCTGCATTTATTTGTATTAAATAATTGTTCTTAACACATGAAATTGCTTATCCTTCAGAAAATTGTAACTTCGCACCATTCTCATTCCTTTCTGACACCATTTTCTCTCACTGTTGAATCTTATTTGTAACTAAAGCAATTTTGGTTTGCGTTTTGTATTCATCTAGAGACCATGAACCAAGCAACACCTGCAAGAAAACTGGAAGAGGTTCTTCACCTTGCAGAACTCTGTATCGAAGTACTACAGCAAAATGAAGAACATCATTCAGAGGTGAGGCCTTAACTGCATTTGCTGTAGAGAATGGTTTGTTCCTAGATTTTTTTTCTCCCCTGATGCGAAGCAATTCTGTCAAGAAACATTTAAGCTTTACTTTCTGACATATGTTTAAGGCAGTTCACATTTACAGAGGAATAAGAGACGTGAAGCTTATGAAAAGTGAAGTGAAATAAAACTCTACTTGAATTCGCTTGAATGAACTGTAGGTTTAGAACGGAAAATTAAAGAGCATAGAATAGAGAAAGCATCTTTGTGCTGGAGGTGATGAAATGGTATGGAAAACATTCATAGCCTTATACAGTTGTTCCTTCCAACTTTTCACCTCTCATTCAAAATAGAAAGAAAATGTAACTGAATGCTAGTTTTAACCATGCTATATAGATCTTGATTTTCATGTAAAAATTGTGATGGGTATAATAATCACATTCACATTGCTCTTCTGTTGATTGTAAAAGTACTTCTTTTAAACTCGTGCTTTTTAAAATGGCATTATAATGTAGAAGCAATAAGAGAAAAAGTCCATGTTTCTTACTCGCAAGTCTTTTGCTTCACGATACAGAAACCATAATATTTAGAATATTTATAATTACAGCACCTTTTATATAAAGGAATTGCAAAAATAAACTTGACCAGGTACATGCAACTGTATATGTTATTAACATTTAATTAATAAATACAGATTTCTGAGGTTCAGAAAACAGATTTTTTTAACATTCTCAAAAAGCTCAATAAATATTTTTGGGGAAAATATGCAAAAGGATAAATCTGATTTACTATATATAGTTATAAATATGGTCATTCAAAACATCTGGTTTTATATCACACTATGGAATCCAGGTTTTACCTTACATCTGTCATGTGTGAACTTGTTATAGATGTTTTATCTTATACTGAAGAAACAGCTGTTTCAATGATTTGAAATTAATTCCCTGGAGGTCCTGTTCTACACTCCTGTTGCCACTGTGTTACTCTTTAATGATTATTCAATAATATATATATATTGTTGTCTTTGTTTTTTGAGGACCTGCATTACTGTAAGAATATTAGACTTCTATGGAACACAGAAGCAGCAGATCAAATGATACATAGATGATTAAACAACTGTTCAAAAGATTACTTTCCGTGCTACTCATTTGCAGTCAGAGATAGGGTATTTTTCAGAAGGGTAGATGTTTTGCATGTGCCTGCAGAAAAATCAATTCAGCAAAAGTTTTGATTCTAATCCAATACAGCTTGAAAAAAAGTAAAGATAATTTTAAGATTATTTTTCCCTTCCTTCATTCATGTAGTAAATGTTCAGTTTTACTGACATTTTGAAAGCATGCAGGATTTCAATATTAAAATATATCACAAAATTGTACATTCCCTACTCAAAACTGAAGATCAAGTATGGTGACTTCACATCATGTTAAATAAATATTCAGTGTTTGATGGTACAGTTGACGAAAAGGATCGGTAATCTCTAAAATAGTAGATCACGTTTTTTAACACTAGATTTTTATTTTTTTTTTTAATTCATAACACTTCCAAATTTCTGGGATTCCCAAAGGGAAGAGAGGTATGTGATTCCTGATGAACTAAGCATTATATTTTACCATTTATAGCATGGAATTGTGCACTGGATGTGTAGCATAAATTGTTCTGATGATTTCTCATGCTGTATTCCCACATTTGTGTGTCTTTCTAAAGTCTAAGAACCTCATTCTTCCTTTAATACAGTCAATGTTTTTCTTGTCTTAGAATGTGTCTCACCTATTGCTAAGCATCTTTAGCCTGTTTTCGTATTAACCATAATGACTGAAAAACAAACTTAGCTGTAGTATTTGGTTTCCTTATTCTTTTTCCTAGCTGCCTAAGTACTGATGGGTAGTTCTTGAGAGGGTGAGAATTTCTGTGTGGGTTCAAAGTGTTGTTTGCAAAGAGGAAGAAGATAGAAGAATATGTGCTAGTTTTGCTTTGGTTTGGGTTTTTGGCAATGTTTTCAGAAAAGTTTTGCTTGCCTAAAAGGGACGCCTGCCAATGCCTGTATAAATTTCTTTTATTGTTTTGTTATTTCTTTGTGTTTAGTTATTTTCTAGGGTAAGGAGTCTGTTTCTTCAATAAGATTCCACTTAAAAAGGATTTACAGTTTGAGGAAAAAAATTCCATGTCAAACTCTTGCCAAAATTTTTGAAGCCTCATCTGTGCTTTTTACTATGGTGCAAATCAGCATACATCAATCCTGACACTGCAACACACAAAGTACTTTTCAGAAATAGCAAAGGGTGCTCAGCGTTTCTTTAAAACTTCCTGCCAATTCATCTTTTCTCCATTTACCTTTTGTCAAAAAGAATTACAGGCAGTCATCTAAAAGTCCTGGATGCAAAGACATTTGTAGACCACTTTTCAGAAGTTCTGATTTGATGTCTTTCAGGCCTGAGTACCTAATTTTACATTACCTAGCACCTGCATTTTAGGAAAGCAAATGAGGATTTCTATGACTTTATTTGAAGCTATGGAAATTCAGCCCTTGTATAGATCAAGCTACATGTGTACCATGTTGGTAACTCAAAAATAGTCAAAATCAGATATTCAAAATGTAGGGCATAAATTTGAAAGCAAAGACATTTACTTCTGTAGTATGTATAGGTATCTGTCACTGTCAGATATTTTTGTAAACTCGGAGCAAAACCACTCTCAGCAGTATGTGATAATCATCTATTTCATAAACTCACTTCAACTTCATCTTTAACTCCAGGATCATACAGCTCCCTCTCTCTCCTTTCGAAGCCAAGATTTAAGTGACAGCAAAAAGGTACAAGAGTTATATGTAGAGCTGGCTTTAGTGTGAAGCTAGCTTTACTTGCTGACATGCTATTTTTCACAGATTTCTTCTCTTACTGTAAGCTAGGATTACCTAAAAACTGAATTTTTACCAAGGGAAGCTGTGTATTCTAACATGTTGTTAAATTACTGAAAATGAATACAGCCATCAGTGAATTTCTAAAGATGTATTTACAACATTTGTGGAAGGAAAACTGGATGCCTTGCTCAGGAGAAGCTGACATCTTTAAGGCAAAAATAGGAATTAAAAAGCACTGTTATGTATTAAAAAGCCTTTTAAACTGCAAGGAATAAAATTTCACACTAAAACCATCCCTTATGATTAACAAATGAGTGCAAAATGTATTCTTAATGATTTATTTCACAAATAAATTAATCTGATTACTTACAGCCTTAGAATAGAATGAAGTCAAAAGAAGTATATATACAGTAAATTTTTCAAGGATGAGTCCTTTATTCTTTTCTTCGCTCTCTGGCAAAAAGGGTTGCAGGGGTTTATACTTCTTTTTATTTTATATTTTTGTTTTGATTATATCATCTTTCCAGCATAGTTTATTTGATTTCTTACATATTTGATGCAAGGTTTTATAAAATATTTTCACATTTTTCACTTGGCCTGTTCATCTTCCCCAAATGAGATAGGACATGAAGTGACATATCTAAATGTATTCTGCCATAGATACAACATATACATCTCTTTGCTTTGTGACTTGTGTTTAGTAATTCTATTTTGCCATGTTTGCAGGCATTTGCTTGGTGGCCAGAATTATTGGCTGAGCATGCAGAGAAGTTTTTGTCTCTGTATTCTGTTGATATGGATTCAGCACTCGAGGCGCAGCCACAGGACTCCTGGGACAGCTTCCCACTTTTCCAGCTGTTGAATAACGCCCTCAGAAATGACAGTAAGAGTTTAAGATTTTTACTTCTTGTGTCCACAAGATTTTTTTCAATGTGCCCACACCTTAGAAAGGTGTTTTTAAATAATAATATTCTCAAAATAGAAGTGACAGAGCCTGGATTTAAGATATGTGCCTTCATGCTCTGTTTCTTGGAAGTTGAACAGTTTCTCTCTATCCTTGCACCATTTCAGTTCTTATTCTGGCAATTCCTTAACCATTCAGTATGCACAAATTGTTTGGTTTTATGATGTACAAGCAGCCTAATACGTTTTTGATATTTCATGTTTAATCTATACCACTTAAATAAAATTGTCGTTAACATTTCCTTCTAAGCCTTCATGTAAACTACTTTCAGGCTTCTTGTGGGTATAAAGTTATTGTGGGCTTCGTGTGTATGGAGTAAGATGCACAAAACAAATCTGAGTGTTACTTTCTCTCAGTCTATTGTATCATTATTTGAGCAAGAGATCAAAATTTGAGATACATTATCTTGCTTTTATTCATCTTTGAAGAGATATTTAAAACTTTTTTTTGTAGTAAAGCTATCCTAGGCATGCTTTGTGTGAAAGGGATTTTAGTAATAGAATTAAAGAAATAAACAATGAAACCAAAGAAAATAGCTTAGGTGTTAACTAAAAAACATGAAATTGTATGTAACATTTTAAGGCATCATAAAGAAAAAAAATATATTTGTGCTTTATTTTATATATTTACTCAAACTCTATTTTAAAAAAATGAAAAAATGATCTACTGGTTTTTTAATTATTTTGGAGATCCAAATGTTTTTCATTGAATAATCCAAGTTATTCCAAAATTCAGTTTTTTTGTTATAAATACAAGAAATCATTTTTAACTCTTCCTGGAAAATTCATTTCATTTCTGTGGAAGTTCAATAGCTTTTATGAATTTTAGCTTTGTGTATGGAAACTGCTTGAGTGAAAGAATGGAAAAGAGTGTTCAAGAGCTTTTCTCCAAGGTTACACATATTGCAACCTGTATTATTTATCATTGTATTATTGTTAACCTTAGCTGCTAAGTGTTTATTGAAATATATAGGTCATCTCAGTATAGTACTTGTTGGCCACAGTACCATATCACGAAATGGAGCAACTAGCAAATGTACAATTCACTGTAGCCCTATGGATGATGAAATTCATGGAGGGAAAGGGACAAATGGACAGGGCCGCTAAAGTAAAGCTTGATCTTAAAACAGAATTGTTGAAAGTCACTGTTATTGCACCATGTTGGACGTGATCTAGGACAGAGCGAAAGAACATGAACATTTAATCTTACACGTCTCTTCCTGAATTGTGTTTTCATACCCTGACGTTTAGCAATACATGAAATGCCATATTCCTGATGATTTATTTTTTCATGGTATTCTAGTAAAAGTATCTATTATTGTTACCTTTAGCTTGCTTTTAAGATATTTATTAATGTTTCATCTGGATCCTTTTTTGGACAAACTGCAGCTACTGAAAAGTATTAAAATTGCCATGCTGATGGTAATTTACAATCAATTTAGAAGACTCCTGTGAAGGGTGTTCAGTCTTGGTGCAAATCTCTTAAGAGTTAAACTCCTGCAAGGTGGACTCTGCATGACTTTAAGTGGGTGTCTGATCACCTAAAATCCAGATTAAAATTCTCAACACTATATTCAGGTGTCTTTCCTACCATCTTACAGTTTCAGTTTAGGAAGCGCATCTCTAGTTGTAGATGTTATGTGCACTTAAAAGAATTAGTTGGCTGTGGAGATATTTTACAGCAGCCTTACAAGAAGGATTTGTGGCATCAGTTTTAACTACATTATTGTGTCATTTTTGTTCCTTTGCACTTTGATTCCAACCTAGAGAAGTGATAGAAATGAACAAGGGTTGTCTTTGCATGTAAAGAGGTTGCTGGTAGGCTACTGATTTTTCTGTCCTTAAAAGATTGAATGGATAATAATGCTAAATGCCTTAGGAAAGACACTATATGAGAACTTTCATGTCAAAGCAATTATTAGAAAGATTCTAAAACCTTAACTGAAGGATACAAAACGACCGCTATATGAGACGTCACACCTGTATACCGATTTCAGTAGTTCCCTAATGGTAATACATACAGTAAACGACAGTTTCTGGCAAGTGAAAGCCATCTGGAAAATTATACACTTTTTTTCCCCTAGAACTATTGTAAAGCAACTATGGAAATTAGTCACCTCTTAATCGGTGGATATGCTAACAAATGGCAAGTGACCATTCTACCAAGAACTGATTCCCAGGTGGAACATACCTCGGTGCTTGTTCTTTAATTAACAGCCTTTGACCTTGCAAGTGCATTAAAGCCATTAGAAAGAGCTCCCCATGCTTAGATAATCAAATTTACAATCTTCCAAAATGAAATAAATAATGCTGTCTTTACCCTAAGTGAAACCTTTTCCTTAAAACTATCACCTTCATAAAGATAGATTTAGGGGAAAAAAAAAAAAAAAAAAA
>VWZK01006110.1:47560-84897 GCA_013396935.1 Baryphthengus martii
AAAAAAAAAAAAAAGATCTAAAAAGGGAAAAACTGAAATGTGGTCTCATGAGGATAAAAAGGCTAGTGTTAATAATTAACAAGGAGAGTGAAGTGGAGTAAATTAGCCATAATAGAGCCCACAGTGACTGGCAAAGTCACCTCTCATTATCAAAAAACTCATTAGGAAATGAAGAGGTGGAAATCCCACTGGGTTATTCTCACTCTCCAGCTATATCAGAGATTACTTTTTAGATTTCTTTCAAATGAAAAACTGTTAGGTCACCATATTGCATATTAGGTTAATCTTCAGTGAAATTTGGAGGACTGACACCTGCATGTTATTCTATCTCCAGAGCTCTAAATGAGCTCTAGATCTTTGATGCAAGAGTCAGTTTTCAGATAAACCTGACATGAGTGAACTCTTAACAATAAAGAAACAATCTAACATTTACAGCATTAAAGAAAACTCACATGTAAGACTATTTTTGTACCTATATCACTAAAATATATTAGAAAGACTATGGGATAATGAAAATGCATACTCTTTGCTATTCGAATAATATCAAATATGTTATTTTACATAGTATACAAAGCATTGTACAAGATTCAAGCTAAATACTTCAAAGCCAATATTCATTTAACAGTGAGAAAAAAAATGCATTTTCCGATACATCATATTACTTTTCAGGAAGTGAAAGCTGGAAGGAAGGAGAAATCCTGACTGAAGCTTCACATTTCTATTATTTTGGGGTTGAAACTAGATGATCTCTAAGGTCCCTTCCAACCCAAACCATTGTATGATTAAGAAGGACTCCATTTTGAGTCACTTTAAGCTTCTCCTTTTTTTTTTTTCTGACCTTATTCTACAATTAAGTGTTCATCAGTGAGTTCATCAGTGATTGCTTTCCTGTTAAGCCTGGCTGAAGAACTACTTAAGAAAATGGGTGCCAGGAGTATGATGTTCCTATCCTAGAAAATATTTCAACTTTTCTGACAAGAGGTAAAAAATAAGAAGGGATTTAAAAATATATTTACTATGGAAATGAGTACCAGATTGTAGGTAAATTAGTTGTGATTTTTTAAAATGTAAAGTTTTGGAAAAAATACTGTAGCTGCTTTTGTAGTACACATTTTTATGATCTCCCAAGTTTCTATTGTTCATACACAATCATGCCTGACTGTGTAAAGCTTTGAAGATTGTACAGCGATAACAGCACCCAATATCTCTCTATGACAATGAAATTATTTTTTCCAGAATTGGATATTTGTAGAGGTAAGAAAGACATGGTTGTCCCGGGATTTTGTCTTAGTTTCAGTAATGACCATGTTACTTTTTGTCCACAGAGCCTATAAATTATGTTATGAAGGGGCCAGCTCTAGAGGGGAATTTAATTTCTGTAGTTGTTTAATTTTTCAGATTAATCAGGTGTTTAGTGCCTCAAGACAGACATGTATTAATTCCTCTTCGTTTAAGATGGTGTCAGAGATATCTTTTAGTGGCATATGCCTAGTTACATGAATTGTCAATGCATTTAGCTTATTTTAAAGGTTGTATATTCAGTATTCTTCTTTCGTTGACAAATTTTCTTTCCAAGTGTCACTTTAGTGACACTATGTACTATGCTGTTGCTCAGCATTATTATACTACTACATTGGCATGAATCAGTCAAAACTAGGAGTATTATACAGTTAACTCATTATCTTAATTTCCCATCAAGCATTACTCAGTGAAATGTCTATGTACCTGCTCTAAAGCAGCCATGGTACGCCTGTAGACAGTCTGATGAAGCCGATTTAGAAAAATCAGCATGTTGAGTGTTAGCCTCTTAAAAGTCGTTGCCATTATCATGGCTATTGATTTCAAACAAGATTTCTCTGATACGGTTTTTTCCACTACTGCTGTTGCTAGTAGCTGAGTGGCAGACACCGCCAAAGACAGCATCACCTTCCTGCTTTGTCATAGCCTCTGTACCACTTTTGTACTAGAATCTGTTGCTAACATCCTAGGCCCTATATAGAAAACAATTTGGGTTTAAGGTAATCGAGGCAAACTTTATACCCACACTGATACCTCTTATCATGCCTTACACTTCTCATTAATTGCAGTGGGAATCTTCTCCTAGATCAGGGACTTAGGATTTTCGCGCAGTCCTATTAGGAGCTGCTTTGAAATCATAACCTGCCTTCAGATAAGAGCTACGTGTTTTTACTACTGACACTGAGAGCTAACTCAAGGTGCATTATCGCTTACTACAATATCCAATAACCTTCTGACTGAACAGGAGTTTTAGGCGTAAGAAAATTGTGCAATGAGCTGTTCGTGTCACTCTGTTGTGTAAAGATGAAAGAAAGCTTTACATTGCTTCCACATAGTACATCTCTAAACTTCACTTTTAAAGGATGTTGTATATGTGAAAATAGACAACAGTTTTTTATATAAGCTGAAACACTGCAATTTTCACCTCAATTTAATTAACTGATTAATACATGTTCTCTGGAGGTAGAATGTAATATAAACAGGAAATGAATGGAAATATAAATTATTTTTTCTTTACAAATTATTGGGTGTTTTTCAACTGCTGCGAATAGAATATGGAACCACAAGGAAATTTCCTTCTTGAAATTTACTGGGTTTATTTTTTATTTTAAAATACTCCAGAGAATCCAAGTGGATTCTCAGTGCCTTTCCGAGAATCCTATGGAGAACAGTGTAATTGCTGACTGTTTGCCAATGTGCTAATTTTGTCAGTCGAAAAGAGACTCGTGTTAACCTGTGTCACTCTTTCTTTTCTTTGATTCTGCAGAAGCTCTTGAGGACAGCGTAACACATTGATTCCAGGATAACTCCTAAGCTGTGCCTGTGCAAGTAAAAGCAAAACAAGCCTCACAGCTTCTGTTGTACACAAGCACAGTAGATTTTTTTCCCTACGATTAGAGGAGAAATCTTATTCCTGTGCTGCATTGTTAGACTGTACTTTTCATCTCTGGTCTTTTCTTACCATATTTTAATATTTTTGAGTTACCTAATATGTAAAAAGTGAACAACTTTCATCTTCAACTTCAGTATTTCAAGATTTTTCTCATTTAGGGATTTCTTTTCATTCCTATAATCTGTTTTCCATTAATATTGTCTATGCATTAACTTGCCCTGGCACAGGCTTTCATTTTGTTTTTGTTTATGTGAATATGAGATGGCTCATATGAAGAGGGTGTGGGGTGTCTATATTGACAAGACAATGGAGAATTAAGCTACATAGCTTTGAAGACAAGTGGTAGTTGAGGGATTTGAAGTGTGGCATTTCCTCAAGGATCTCTTGTTTCCCCATCTGCTTTGATGCACAGGTGGTACCTTTTGGCAAGATCAATTCTAATCATAGGGTAGAGTGCCATGAGTCTGCTGATGATACTCAGCTATATCACTTACCCCCGCGCTCTGAGTTCTTTCTCTGCCCTGCAGTAATCCTTGACGGAGATCTCCAGGTGGGTAAATCAGAGCTGCCGTGTCCTCAGCCCTGGGAAAACAGAATGCTCACCACACTGTTGATCAGAGACAGTGCTCTCGTGTGTGTGCCCATGTACAGGGGAACCTCTGTGGAGGTGCAGTCATGTTAAGAGTCTTGGCATCACTTTGGAAAGTTTCGCTTCCTTGCAAAGACTGGTGTCAGGATGTTAGGAAAATGAGACGTCTTTTTAAGTTGAACAGCTTTTATTGCCTGTGACTTCTTTAAATTTCATCTGACTTTGGAATAACAAGAGTTGCCCTCCTGCCCATGAGGCTTTATTACTGTAATTCCCAGAGCAGGGCTTGTAGCAGAGCATTTCTGCGGTGTGCTCAGAAAACAGTAAACTACAAGCTCATCCCTTCAAGTAGCTGTGATTGCCTGATTAATGCCAGACCTCCACTGATTCGCTATAAAGCAGCAATATTGACTTAATTGACACAGTTGTATTCTTGTTGTTTTTAAACTCAAAGTTGCCTTGAAAAATGAGCCTAATATATAGCTTGATACCAGCCTCGTTTTTTTTGTCAAAGGCAATGTTCATCGGCTGTTTACTGTGAAACCTTTGTGTTAATATCCAAATCCTTCTCAGTTATTATTGCCGCAGTACTGCAGTTTTAAGGTAAAAAAATATAGAAAAAATAACACTGTTTTGAGTGCCTGATATACAAATAATTGTGCCACAGCTAGCTAGTTAACAAGTAGCTCTAGGAGCAGTGTAAATAATGGAGCATGTTTGTAATGGACTCATAGTTGCTCTCAAGGGTGGATTCTCAAGTGTTTAATAAGAGATGAGCTTAAGCCGCTGCCTTTTTCTCAGTGGAAGCCCTAATAATCTCTGCCTCTTACCTACCTGTCTGTTTTCAGGAAACTTGATTTATCTGATATCCCCACCCCTGTGTCTAATATATTTGAAGTTAGCTAAAAGTTTCAAAATTCTTAGCAAGAGAGAAGCAAGTGAACAAAACCAGAGAGAGTTGATTGCTGTAGTATTGGGTCCTTAGATAAAAGCGTTTGATGTATAGTTTCACATTACTCTGCAAGGATGTGTTCAAGAAAATAGTCCTTGCTTTCAGATCATTGTATTCAAGAGAAAAAAAAAAAGAAAATGTTGGTAAGCAAACATTCAGCAACAAAGGCACCTCCTTGCAATACAAGTAGCAACAGGGAAATGAAACTTGATGACATGTTTTCCCCACAGTCTCCATCTGTCTCAGGTTCAGTTTGTGGTGGATGTCATTCAGTGATGGAAAGCAAAGGAAGGCTGGAAGTTGCAGAGATTATTTTTATATACTATACATGGAGTTGTACCAGAAGTGGAATAAGAAAGATTGCAATTTATGAGATGTTTTCCAGGGTTTTAAGCCCCATGATGAAGCCTTTTCTTCTCAGAAAGAGGACGAAGCTTCCTCAAAATAAGAAAATCATATGAGAAATGTGGGTGCAGGAATAGGAGGAGCAACCACAAGAGAAGTTAAAACAACCGACTATGGGTGGCAGAAAAGGAGGGCTATCAAAATCATTGAAGTCTCTCTCTGTGGCTCAGCCTGCCTGTATGATTTCCATACGCACATGAATCATAATAATAGTGCTGAATTAATGGGTGAACACATACGTATTCAAAACACAAAACGCATATACTCCTTTGGTGGAGCAGGATATTAGTGTGCTAAGAGTTAGGATTTGCTAAGAAAACATTTCAGGGAGTACAGGGACAAGTAGAGATGTTGGCCAGCTACTTTTCAGATTTTAAGCATCTTGAGTTTGTATTGTGTATACAATTTTTCATGTAGTAAATCCTATCTGTGAAGCAGGTAATTTTCTGCTACTTATAGTACTTTACTTTTCCTGAGTAATATGCTTCATTCCTTCAGTATGCTCACCAGTCAACTCCATTTCTTTTGAAAAGCAAAAGAACACCTCTAGGTGTGTTACATGTCAACCTTCCTAATTGCTTGAGGCAGGTAGTTTTCAAAACTTCCTTTAAATAGTTATAAAACTACAATAGTTATAAAGCTGGAGGTGATCACACCAGAGAGTTAGCAAACTTCTGGAAGGAAAGTGTAAAGTTAGCATCCTTTAACATTCTGCAAGAGAGTTGAGAGACCAGAGAACAGGCAAGCTTGACTGCTGAGGCTGAGTTTCACATGAACACAGGCTGACTGGGAAGTACTTCTGTTCGTGGGGGTCTTGAAGGGGTTTGTGCACATGGCAGGATGGGAAAAGCCAGGATTCTTGTGGTGAGCTCTGGCCTTCAAGATTTTTATATCTGGGCATGCATAGGTGTACCAAGACATGTTTTCTATTCAAGAGCTCATTGAATGTCCTGTGTAGCTGTAGGCAGTGATCCAGGACTCTTCGCCAGCTCCTGAGGACGCAGAGCAGATGAGGAAATTGTTCTTGTTCCCCTAAACCCTAGTGCCATTCAAATAATGTTTAGTTGGTTTGTTTGTTTTTTTCGTTCTGTCTTCATGTGTAAATATTGAACAAAATTGCTAAGGCTTAGATTCAGCAAAGTGTATTATTAATTTTAAGAAGACACAAAAGTGTTCTAGTTCAATGAAGAACTTCAGTATGTGCCTAGTTTTTGTTACAGTTTAAAATGTACTGCAGTGTCCTCTTGGAGCAGTTCTTTTATCTTTCACCAACTGTATTTCCTACATAAGCTGCATCTTGCTCTTAAAATGTTTTTTTTTGTACTAAAACATTTTGAAAGATACTTTTTCCTATAGAAAAATAAAGTAGGGAAAGGCCTGACCGTTTTTATTTGTGTTTTGTTTATTTTTAAAGCATTTTTGTGCAATGGAAAGTTTCACAAGCACTTGCAAGAAATTTTTGTTCCCATGGTCATCCGCTACATCGATCTCATGGAATCATCAATTGCCCAGTCTATTCACAGAGGTCTTGAGCAAGAGTCATGGCAACCTGTCAAGTAAGTGCTTTCTACAAGATCTGAACAAAGCACCTGCCTATAGCATTCTGTCTGATCAGGTGTTCTCCCTGTTGTCCTCTAAATATTCTATTTTTTATTGTATTCCTACATTGTTTATTTCTTCACAGGAGCATCACCAACAGTCTTCCTAATGTAGCTCTTCCAAAAGTTCCAAGTTTGCCTCTTAATCTTCCACAAATACCTAGCTTTACTACACCAACCTGGATGACTTCTATGTATGACTCCACGTGTGTATTCTTCAATAACCTTCTGACTGTATGTCAACTCTGCATGGCCTTGCTAGTGTTCTGTGCAGCTGTATTTGGATTGCATGGTGTTTATGATCTCTTAGTTGGAAATTATTGTTTCTTGGGAGCGAGCCGAGCATGGACTTGTTAGTGAGATGCGCTTTCTAGTGCATTAAAATGTAGTAGTCTTAAACCTGATAACTTACAAAAGCAACTTGGCAAGGATCTGTCGTAGTATGGATGGTGTTTAATACCCTAAAAAACCTCATGACTCCTCTGAATTAATAAGCAGTGGGGAACCTTTTGGATAATTGATTTGAGATCATGACTTTATAAAGTGAGGCAGCCCATCCTATTATTGCATGGGTTTGATTAACCCATTATTGTACTGGTTCTGAAAATAATTGATTGCAAATATTGTCATTAGATTAAATATCCATGTTACAGGAAAATAGTAAAAGGTTAATAAATACCCAGAGTAGAAGTAATCCATTTGTCTATTTGAATAAATATGTATTTCTTTTCTATTTCTCCACAACATTTCAGTGCTCTTTTCTCAAAAAAAAAATACGAAAAAATAGAACAGATGTGTCCTGTTCTGTGGGAATATTCCTGTAGTTATTGGCCAGATTTCTGTGTGAGGGCACATTCATATCTTTACAGAAAGGTTCAAGAGCCTTACTTTAGCTAAAGTTGTACTAGGAAAAGGATAAATGTGAAAGATTTAAAAAAACACATGTTCAAGATCCAAAGCTTGATAATAGGATTTCAAGACAAGTATTGTCTGCTCAAGTTTTATGATGGACTTAAACATGCCTAACAAGCACTCAGATCCATTACTGTGTGAGTTCACAGAATCTTAGAATACCAGGTTGGAATGGATCTCAAGGATTATCTGGTCCAGCCTTTCTAGTCAAAAGCATGATCTGGACAAGATGGCCCAGCACCCTGTCCAGCTGAAACTTTAAGGTGTCCAATGTTGGGGAATCCACCACTCCCCTGGGGAGATTATTCCAGTGTCTGACTTTTCTCATTGTGAAATATTTTCCCCTTGTGTCCAGTCAGAACCTCCCCGGGGGTAGCTTGTACCCGTTATCCCTTGCCTTTTCCATGTGACTCCTTGTAAAAAAGATGTTGATAATTCGTGCTCTGCCAGACTTCTGGCACTTGTCTGTTCAGTATTGTTGATCTGCTGTTAATTCCCCTAAAAGTTGACAAAATTCTTCTCAATCCTTGGCTTTGGTACCTTTTGTGTTTACTATAATAAAGCTAGGTTTCTCCTGATGTGCTTACGCAAGTCAGTTCAGCTTTAAATACAGATTAGTTGGTCTTCTGCAACTCAGATTCCTTTCTGTTATTCCCATGCTTTCAAGGTTTACTTTTTATTTTCTTCATAAAGAATAGCTTTCAGAGTAAAGAGTTGCTATGATCTTAGATGTGGTGATTTTACAGTCTGTATTCTAGCAGCCCCATCCAGTAAAAATAACTTGTATGTATTAAAACTCATGGGTTTTGAATATTGACTTCATAATTAATATATAATAAATATGAATTATGATTGGGGGATTATAGTGGTAGATCTTTTCTGAATTAAGGTTTTGGTGTAGCAATAAATTCCTAAACTACATTTTAAAAAAAGTGTGTGAGTATTGGCTCATCCTCCTTGCTCATGTTCTGCTATTAAGGTTCATGTTATGTATGGCAAAGTAGGCATAATATCCTAAACTAATCAGTGATATTTTTCAAAGCGTGTGGTGAACACTGATGTTGACGTGTGCTGCAAGCATCAGCTGTCGCTCTGCTGCTTCTTGAGAAGTGGGGACAAGCGGTGTCCCCACTGCGGTGTGGCCTTAGTAAGGTCATCCCCTTTCAACCACCTTGCACAGTATTCGAGGAGAGGTCTGCCAAGGCACTGGCTTTGCTGTAGGCATCTCTTCATGTTTCTTTTCCCTAAATATAGAGCTTTGAAGTTGTATTTTATAAAATATGTATAAATTTATAACATTCAAGATCACAGGTAGTATCAGGTTACCTTTGAAATTCTGTGGAATTCAGGTAATATTTTAAGAATCAGACTTCCTACATCCTACTGAAAAGCCAAGTAACTTCTCAGAATGTCCTTGTATTGCATTTGAATCAAAAAATAAAAGTGAAGTCACTGCAAGCCAGTTATTTCTGCTGGTTACGGCATCTCAGCTTCTGGCAGAGGAAGTGGTGTACTTTTAACTATTGCATGAAAGAAAGGAGGAGCATTTTATTTCCCCCACTACTGCCATCGCACCCTTTTCTGGAAGAACAAAGCTTCCTCTCTCCAGTTAAATTCTTCAACTGAGAGTAACCAAATACCTAGGCTCCAAGACTTACGAGGCAAACCCCAGTGTTTCCTGTCAGTTTTTTCTTTCGGTGTGATGAACGCCCACCTTAAATGGTACCTTAAATGGACTACCTATCACATTGTACATAAAGTTAGTGGAGGCACCTAAATTCAAGACCCTAAGCCCTGCTTTATGAGCAGGTGGCTCCTTCTCCGCACTGACTCCTCCAAGTCCTTCTCTCCCAGTCTGCTCCACTCCCTCCTCTCAGACACATAGCCAATGCTGTAGCAGGAAGATGACAATATATGTCACAGAATCACAGAATGATAGAGGTTGAAAGGTACCTCGGGAGATCGTTGAGTCCAAACCCCCTTGCAGAGCAGGATTTCCTAGGGCAGGTTACACAGGAACACATCCAGGTGGGTTTTTAAATTCTCAGGAGAAGGAGACTCCACAGCCTCTCCGGGCAGCCTGTTCCAGTGCTCTGTCACCCTCAAAGTGAAGTTTTTCCTTATATTTAAGTGGAAATTCCTGTATTCTAGTTTGTGGACACCACCAAAAAGAGACTGGTCTCATCCTCTTGAGATCAACCTTTTAGATATTTAGAAGCACTGATAAGATCCCTGCTCAGTCTTCTCTTCTCCAAACTAAACAGATTCAGGTCATCTCAGAGATGTTCCAGTCCCCTAATCACCTTTGTAGCCCTCCATTAGACTCTCTCCAGTAGTTCCCTGTCTCTCTTCAACTGGGGACTCCAGAACTGGACACAGTACTCCACATGTGGCCTCACTAGGGTAGAATAGAGAGGGAGGAAACTACCTTGTGTCATCATTTTGAAAGTTATGATTCGGGCCAATTAATCACTATCAATTTGAATTAACAGTGAAGAATCTTCAGGCAAAAAGAATGAGAAAAAGCAGTCTGTGAGCCAAATGAGTTACAGTTACATGTTTTCTGAGCATGCCAAGTCCTGTGTCTGTTTTGTCTGCAATAGGAAGAGATTTCATACTCTCCAAACTTTATTAATGTTCATGTTCATGCCCTTATGTTCATATTTAAGTCCATTCATATTCAACAGAGCTGTTACGTGCCTACCTAAGAACTTTTGCTGAAGAGGTAAAAATACATTATTAGGCTTTTTTGTGTGTGCTTTATTAGTGACAATAGATTTTTCCCTCTTTCACTTAAAAGTTGCTGCAGCTCTTTTGAACATTACTAGAGAAGATTGTTTATATTTTTTAATTAACTGTTGCTTTTTTTTTCTTGATCACATGTTTTGGATCAGTAATTATATGCTGCTTATAACAGCACTTAGGAAGATTGTTACCTCATTTTCAGTTGTTTTGGCTTAGTCTTTTATTATTGGGTATCGGAAAGGGATATATGAAAAGGGGAAAGTGTTATGAGTAGTAGTCTGTTTTTCTTGATTGGTCTCAGGAGAGGACAACTCAGAGGACACCTTGGCTAGACATGCAGAGCACTGTGGACTACTGTTCCATTTAGCTGAAGATAACATCCTTAAAGAGCAAAAAGTTTAAATATTCTGTAAAAGAATGACAGTTGTTTTTTTTCCTTACTTATTCATTAATTCAAATGTACCACTTTAAATTGCATTTTTGTTCCATTTCAATTTTTAAATTTAATTTCTCTGCCTCTTCTGGACCTGGCTTTTAAGTTAGATTTGTGGGTGATTTTAACTGCTTATAGTTTAATTTATATATTATCATTTTCAGTGCAGACATGGCATAGATTCACTGACCAAAACTATTGTAGATACAGACCTGAGGCTGTCTATTGCTATCTAGTGCTGTTCTAGAACATCAGGTTCAGCAAAACTCAAGCCTGCGGAAACACAAAATAAGATACATGCTTGCAGGAGAGTAGTCCTGTCTTGTCTTCCAGTAACATCACGGGAAACATGTTGGCTGTATTCTTCCTGTGAGATGGCTCAGCTATAATAAGTGACAAGAAGGACCAGCTGAAGCAGTTGCAGTTTTCCGATTCTGGTATGAAGGGATCTGGTCTGAAAGAAAGGATGACTCAAGAAACATGATTTAGTTGCTTGATCCTCAAGTTGCGTCACTTGAACTAAGAGGAACCGTGAGGTAGCTCTGTCCCAAATATCTTTGAGGCACCATACACGAGCAGTTACTTGTTATGCCAAAGTTCTGCTCCATCCTTCCCCCTCTTCTGCTGATGTAAAATTGAGATGGGGCTAAGCGCCATTGACTCCATAATTATTGAAAATCCATTTCTGTTGAAGAAGTTCTCAGATGACTTTCTGAGTCCTGAATATATGTCTGGGGACTCACAAAGGACACAGAGCAGGTGCCCTGTTTTGAAAACAGTCCTCAGAAAACATAATGGGTAGTAACTCAGTAATATCCTTAAAAAAAAAAGAAGATAATTACAGTAATTTATAAGATCACTGTCATTGCCTTTGGTAAATTCTAAAGAATGGAAGCCAACTGCTTATCAATCCTGTGACTGACTGGGAATGTCCATAGATTTGAAATATTTCTCCTGTTTTCATATCCCAAGCCACTCTGTGGAATTTCACATATAGGCAAGAAATTATATATTCTACATCTACTCTGGAGTCGTGTGTGTGTGCTGATATTGTAGCCAGTGTGTTTTATTAGTGGACTTTGACTAATTGCTGCTGCTTAGGTCCTGGCAAGCCTAGTGGGAAGTTGCTTTTCTCAGCTGTCAGTGGATAAGTGAATTGCTTAGGAGGCTGTATGCAGCTCCTAAGTTTAATATTCTGCAGGGTCTTGGAGAAACATTATGTTTGGGACCTTTTTTTTGCTCTGTTCAGCATGCAAGGCATTATGTAATAAAATAATTTAGATTAAAATGGACCTCTGGAGGTCTCAGTTAAAGTGTGACCAAATAGAAAGTTAAATTGCCATTAAAAAAAATATATATTAGGATGGCATAGTATCTGCCTTCTTTAATCATTGAAAACCTCGTATTGCTGTTACCTGATTAAAACTTTGTGCCTTTTACACAAAGAACTAGTGCTGAAAGCTTAGGTTTTGACTAGCAAAATAGTGGAGATTGTTCTTGTGTTTTTGTTTGGGTTTTTGTTTTGTTTTTTTTTAATAGTTCTGGTATTATGGATGAGGTTCAAATGCTTTAGTGTTTTGATTTGAATGCAGGAATTCCTCCTGCTGCCTGGAAGAGGTAAAAACTGCTACACTTCATGGAGTATTAAACCCTGAAATGACATAACCAGCTCCTACTAGGGAAAGCCAATCTATAGACAGCACAACCACTTCAGGGTACTGCGGTGTGTGCTGACAATTAATACTATTTCTAATGCTTTCACTAAATAAGGACCAGAAAAAAATCCTAAAATCCAAATAAAACAAGTATCTGATACAAACAGCAGTAACATTAGATGATCGAAATCCCTTTTGTTCTGCAGCATTTAACGAACAGATTAGACATTCATTTCTGGGTGTGTGAACTAGGAACAAAGTTTTTGTTGCAGTACTTTATTTTCCTTCCGCATGTTATTAGTGTAATATGTTAGTCAAAATCAAATGTCGTTGGACAGTACTGAATAAACAGAATTGAAGACTGGGAGCTCAAAATGGTGTGAAAAGAGAATGAATGAATTAGTGTTAGTCACAGAATTAGTCCCAGAATGAATTAGTGTTTCATGAACCTGTGTCTATTATTACATTTATTATAATTGCGAACGTTATTTGGTAGTCTAATGAAACCAAATTAAGTGGCTACCAGGACGTGAACGTGCATAACAATGCATTGATGTTACTGACAGCACATTAGTCCTCCTGAGTCCTAAAGAATTTAATTTGGAATTCCATTAGGGAAAAACAAACAAACAAACAAACAAAAAACACAACCCTAAGGAAGAATGAAAAACTCTTAAGTTGGGTGACCTGATGATGAAAAAAGGTCGTTCAGTTTCTTAAGCATGGCTCACTTTTTTTAGAAATTATGCATTCTTATCAGCTGTAATATATATACTGATTGTCTCTGTTTCTTTCCCTATATAATTTGTCATCTGCTTTTACCCTAGTCATCTCAAAAATTGACTTAGTCAGTTTTGAATCAAATAATGTGCATAACGTAGCATCTACAACTTCACTCACTGCCAGTGAACACAGCAGATGTAATTAAATCTTCATTATTTGCTTATCATATAACTTAAGAAACAATATAACAGGATTATAAACTTTCTGAGAAGTTTTGGTGGTTTGTTATTTCTGTTTCTTAATTAAACTTAGTGATGTGTGAAACTGCTCCCTATTCTTGTCCAACCTTAACAGGTGATGTCCCTATGCAAGTTGTAACCTTAGCAGTCCCATGAGCCTGTTTCTGCTGTTTACTTTCAGGAGCACAATACAATGTAAAATTCACAATTACTGCTTAAAAAAAGGTGGTATTTCACAATATCAAAAAAGCACGTCTAAAACCGTGGAATGTCCTCCTATGCACAGTGAAGATATCAAAACTTGCACTATTTAAAACCAAAGCAGAAGTCAGGGCCAAACATGCGGAGCCAGCCTTTTCCTTAGGCGGATGCCCCTGCTCCCAGCTTATCACCCACCTCCCGACGTTTGCTGGCTGCCCCCTCCGCTTGGCCCAGCAGCCCCTTTTGGCCCGTGCCAGCATTGCAGAAGAGAGCAATGGCTCTGAGTCGTAGTAGCATTAAGGCAGCGAGGCGAGGAGCAGTTGGGTGGGTCTGGAAGATGGCAGGGTGCTGTGAGCCTGCAGCAGTGCTCCTGCTGTGTCCGTGCTGCCTGCTCCGAGTCCTGCACATGAGCTGTGCTTTGCTTAACTTCACCGCCCACGGTATTGGCTAACCTGATGTGGACCAGTGGCAGTGCTACTGCCTGAGGGGTGCATTAGGTGGTCAAATATTAAAGGTCTTTTCTGTTTTTTTCATTTTGTTTTTTTAATCTGACCCTGCTCTGTCCTGAGCACACGCACTCACTGACTCCTTCCATGAGAGCTGGGGTCGCTTAACATTTTGGTAATTATGTTCTTTTGTCATGAGGCAGAATACAGAAAAGGGCAGTAGTGACTTACTAAACTATTTGGGTCTGAATTGGGACTCTCAGACTGAGTTTTGGTTGCTTGTGTTGCTAACATACTGGAATGACATGCTGTGTTGTATAACTTCTTAAACAATAACCCAGGCATTGCAATACAACACACCATGGCTATGCAATTGATCCATGATGCCAGTGGAAGTGTAACTGTAGTTACTGCTAAGATTAGCCTTAAATTATTGTATTTTATAACAGGCAACTGTGCTTAGATTTAGCGATGGGTTCAGGGTGAAAGAAGAACTTCAAAACTACATGGACAATCTGAGGTGACATGGAGTCATATTAACCCCCTGTTTTGTTTGTGCACAGATTTCTTCAAATAATTTCTGTTCTTTTTTCCACCATGGTCTTATCTTATTCTGTCAGAATTAATGAGCATTTATCAAGGGACTATTTGTCTGGGTACCTCTTTTACAATATTACTATTAGCATCCTCACGTCTTTGGTAGGCTTATCTACCAGGGGTATGAAGGCAAGAAAACGTATGTGCAAAGACTTCGCTATTTTGAAAAGGTCCTTACTAATTAATAATTCCTGCATCTTTTATTTTTCCCGTCTTGATCTGAAATTAGAGCTACTTAATTTTCCATGTTCCACAACATCCCATCTATCTCCCTAGCCTGCCGTATTTCTCAGTTAACAGATGAGAAAACTTTACTTTTTTTCATCCTAATGGATTTATTTTAAATTTTCCATTACCATTTTCACATTCTTGGAGTACTAGAACTGTGCTATGAGATACAGTGAAGTGATGGAGGAAGGTGATGTGATAAGGAAATCTTATTACCTTAGATAATACTGTGACAACTGGGATAGACATCCATACATTTATCTTCTATTTCTTGGGGACTTTATTTTGTTTTGTTTCTTATAGCAATGGCTCAGCTACTTCTGAAGATCTTTTCTGGAAGCTGGACGCACTGCAAATGTTTGTTTTTGATCTTCACTGGCCAGAACCAGAATTTGCCCACCATTTAGAGCAGAGACTTAAACTCATGGCCACTGACATGATAGAAGCCTGCGTCAAAAGGTACAGTTGATCAATTAAAAATTGGGAGTGATTTGAAAAGTAACATAGGACCAACCAAACTGGCTCACAGAGGTACCTCTTTACCAGAATCCTGTCATAGGAATCAGAGCAACTGTAAAGACATCCTGACTTCTGTGTATTTCCTGGAAGTCAGCAATTTGGCAACATCTGGGAAATACCAAAGAGATTTTCTACATATGTTGTTAATAGACTCTTGGAAGTGAATAAATCAAATCTCTTTTTTATTCTATATGTGTGGCAGATTTTAACAAATCTCAGAATTCTGCTAGAAGAATTTTTGTACCTTTCCCTTCTCCATTACTATATTGCACTTTGTGTCCAGTTAATAATGCTACTTAACTTGACATTATTTCTCTAAGAAATATATTACAAACTAAAGATTATACAGCATTTCTGTATTTATACAGTAAACAAAATAATACTAGCTATAAGTCATCCAACTGAAACTAAGTTTTATATTCCTGAGCTTCTGGAAATTATAGAAAACATAGTGCTTGGCTCTTTTCTAGAATTGTATCTTGTAATTATGGGTATGTTCTTTTAAATTAAGCATAGATTATCTAAAAAGATTTCTGCCATAGCTTATCTAAACTCATATCATTGAGTTTAGAAGAAATATCCATATCTCTAGAAAATTTACAAGCATCTCCTATTAGGTACTTCAGAAGCCATCCCACATACAGAGAAAGTTTAGTCTGGACACATAAAAATACTGTTTAAAAAAAAAAATAAATAGAAGAATGCGGGGAAATAAAGAAGGATTGTCGACAATTTAGTAGTGTCAATCAGAAAATAGACAATATTGATATGGAAAGCTGAAGAAACAGGGAACCATTAACATCCACTAAGGTTAAATGTGGTAGCATAGCATTTTATTATTTCCTGTTAAACATAGTAGGAACAAGGAAAGCCTCAGGCTTAGTACATAAGCCTGTTACTAGAGCTACAATGAGGAAATCATAGTAAAAAAGACAGAAGTATTTCACAAACATTTCTATTTGATTTTGGAAGGGGGATGATATAGTGAATGGAATAAAAGTTTAAGCTCTGTAGTGAAAGAAGATTGGAGACAATATCTACTGAAACCGAAGCCATGTAATCTTACATCCATATGTTCTAAAGAATTTGGCAGAGAAGCTCAGTCAACTACAAATATCCAACAAATCTTAGAAAAATGGTGAAATCTCACAGTGCTGGAAGACTTATCGGTGTAATCTTAGTCTTAAAAAGCATAAAAGGAGTAGCATTGAGATGCAGTAATATAGTGATTATGTTCACTTTGAACCTGGAAAGAAAAACGTAAAAAATCTTTGCACTCTGGTTCTTATCAGCAGAACTAAAATACAAAGATGTATATAATAAGTACTAGTTAAAATAAGTTATTGAAAAATTAATCTTTTGTGTCTTTTTTAAAGATCATTACAGATCGATATGGGAAAGGCAACTGTATTGATAGAAATACTTGGACTTCTCCTGAGCAATAAATCTAATGCCACATATTATCTAAAACGTTGCACCATACAGATTTGGCTGTGTGGATTTTAGCACAAAATAGGTTAAAAATGGCTCACTGCCAGGATCACAACCAAAAGCTGAAAAGAGAGTTATTAACATAGGCATTATGAAAAGAATTCCTTGTGAATCAGTGTTTAGTCTGTGATACCAATCTTGATGTCTTTGCTGCTTGCTTTTGTAGAGAATTAAGAAGATTCTGGTGGCAATAAATGAAGGTTTAGTTAATATTACAGAATGATCCTAGTGTCGATACATAAAATGTATTGATATTTTAGAGTTAATGCATAACATCTGAGTGTTAATACACAGTATGTTTTACTGCGGTCAAAGATACTGTCTGTCGGGTAGTAAAGAAAATAAATTATATCCATTAGATGGATTATATTAGACAGTAGCAACTCAAAATAATGACAGAACTATTTTGTTATAGTTCTTATTGTGATACTAATATGATCTATAAGATTTTCTGAAGTGGAAATATGTTGCTTCTGTCCCCATCTTAAAATATTGTGTCAGTTTCTGGTACCCACATTTAAAAATAAGCATGGAAATAAAACATTGCTTTTATATCTATGTATTCTGAGCTGTCATAATTTATGTTACTAGCATTGCTCCTTATTTTCACTGGTGTGAGAAGAAACTAGGGGTTTTGTATTATGTATCTTCTGCTACATGTTACTTTTCAATATGGATATTAATATATGCTTAATAATAAGCTCCTTTTCTTAAGTAAGTTTCTCTTTTCTATTAAAGCAAGAAGACTTTTAAATTACATTTCTTCGAAAGAAGTATTTGGTATAATAAACCGCATTTTAATGTAGAAGTTATGGAAAACGTGGGATATTTTCATTGTTTTAAATTGTTCCTATCGTACAAGGAAGCGTATTTTTATCTAATAGGCAAGAACATAACACTATTATTCAACTGAATTAGCTGGGAACCTTGAGATTACCATCAATGCAGTTGTTTATTGAATGGTTAGATATCCTGCGCTTACAGAATTTTATTTCTAAGATGTTCTCATGTGCATGTACATTGTTAAGCCAGTATGTTTAGCAAGGTTTACACATTTGTACACTGGTTGTTCAGAATTGTCAGAGACTCACATTTTATGAATTGTGCTTTAATAAACAGAACAAGAATTGCATTTGAACTAAAGCTGCAAAAGACAAACAAATCAACAGACTTGCGTATCCCTTCTTCTCTGTGTACAATGTTTAATGTCTTAGTTGATGCCAAAAAGCAGACGGCTAAACTCTGCATACTGGATGGGGGGCAAGAGGTAAGTGGAGTTTTGTATGTTTAATTCCTCTGTTCAGTTCATCTGAAACATCTCACACTGCAGACGGTCCTTAGTAGATTAATTTCAAACTAGCTGAAATGTGTCACGTAGCTCTGTTTGTACAGGAGCATGTATAGACTGCTCCCTAGAAGCATCATGCTAGACACAGCCCCTCATCTTCCGCCAGAGAAGACACAGAGTGCTTCTGTAATTTATTTGCTGTGACCTATGAGTCTGTTGAACATTCAGAAGATTTCTTGACTCACAGCCCCTCTGGGAATTTCTCTTGGGTTGCAGCAGAGAAACAGCCCACTTCAGGACTCTTTTGTAATAGTAAAATAGAGCCAAAACATTGTCCTTTGCAGCCAGGTTTTGAACAAGTAAGGTTTGTTTTTAAATGGTTCGTGTAGCCAGTGTTAATGCCTGTAACCACACTGAAAATAGAGGAAAGAAATAATCAGGTAATTTAATGGGAATTTTTATTTGGTCTCCAAGGACAGGGGCTGTTTTGGCAGTAGTCTGCTGCCAGGACTGTAGGTACTCCACAATGGAGCACTGATGTGCTTTAAAGGATAAGTAGACTTCACTGACTACTGTCCTTCCCATGTTTTCAAATAATCTGTGAAGTGAAAAGGGCATACTATGTAGACTGGTGACAACACCAGCATAAAATTAAAACTGTTCTTGCTGTGCTAACTCATTAGCGGTGTAATTTTGTTTGATTTGGTTTTGGAGAGAGTAAAAACACTTGTCAGAATTTGACAATAAAAAATATGCCTGCTTTGAGCGTTTTCACATTTACAGCATTTGGTCATGTTGTTTCTGTTGATTTTTCCATTTCTATACTGTGCTCTTCATTTTATTGGCTCATCTTTTTAAGTTAGAATATTTGATGTAATTGTCTTTTTTTTTTTTTTTTCCAATTCAATGAGACATTCATCATTTTCCTGTTCTACTCTGTCATCTTTATTTTTCCTTTTGGTTTTCCGTGACATGAACCAGTTTACTAGTCAATGGGTAAGTGTCTTTTCATCGTTTTTTAGCCTACATTTTTTCTTTGATCATTTAGAGTCACTTTTAATTTTAAATTATAATATTGCTTTTCACGTTAATTTCTTGCCCTAGCCCTCAGAATTCCTTTACAGCAAGACCTTGCTACAGACTATTCATCAACTTCTCAGTTCTTCATTCTTTATTCATCCTCTAAGGGGATTTCATTCTTTTGCTTTTCACTCATCTTAATTCATCTAATAAACCAAAGAAATCTCAAATTCTTCACATATCAGAAATTATCAGCTAATGTGAAAACTTCCTTCTTTCTCATAAATTTGAATTCTTGTCCATCAGTTTCTTCCATTCCAAAGGCTTTCACCCAAGATTTGTTGGGTGAGATACTTCTGGAATCTGACCATGTATCAAAGCGGTCAGGAGATCATATCGTAACATAAACAGTTGCATCTCTGGCTCCTCTATAGCAACTTTGGCATTTCCAATTACTCCTACCTAGCCTCTTCCATATTATCTTTCTTTCCCTCATCCTCCTTCATTTTAATCTCAAATATGGTCTTTTCTGCCAGTCAAGAAAAGTATTCCATAAGGGCTGAGTTAACATTTTTTAAAAGGCCTGTTCATTCACCTAAAACTCAACACTGAATATCCATCTGACAATTTATAGAATTTCTTCTGCAAGTGATGGAAGATGTTACTTCATGAGATGGTTAGATTCTAACATCTTGAATACAACCTGCTCTTTTCATTCTCTATTCAGAGTTATGAGCAGTTGTATAATTTGTTCAGGTAGAGTCAACTGCAGAAGTTTTCCCTCTGTGTTGTCAGATAGGAGGGAATTGTTATTTATGTAATTAGAATACAGTTACCAATAATAGTACCTTGAGTTCAGAGTTTAAATTTGATTGAGTCACCAGGTTTTCCTACGTTACTTCATGCACTGCTCACCATTCCCTGGAAGTGTTTAAGACCAAGCTTGATGAGTCTATGAGCAACCTGATCTAGTGGGAGGTGTTCCTGCCTATGGCAGGGCTGTTGGAACTAGATGATCTCTAAGGTCCCTTCCAACTCAAGCCATTCTATGGTTTATGATTTTGTGAAATGTCTTCCAGTTACATCCACTCTCATAAAGAGGTGCCAAGTCTGCTGTTCAGAAGGGCTCCGTTCCTTCCCTCCTGGATCTCACCTTAAAACCTAAGAGAAGCGCAGCCTCATTTAGTTACAGGCATGATCAGTACATTGTGTTTAAAGAGAGCTCAGCTGGCTGGATGCCTTCTGCACTGGTTGGCTGTTGCCTGAGGGAGGTTTTGAGAAGCAGGTCCAGGGGAGAATCACCTTATCTCATACTAACTGTTGGTGCCTGCAACCTGCTTCACGGACAACCAGAATGGCAATTCATGGAGTACAGGGGAAGGGTACAGCAAGACAGCCAAGTAACATACTGACTGCTGCTATTTCTCGAACAGTTGCCTACCCAGCTTCTTAGTTCCAATGTATGTAATTTTGAGTACTTGCCCGGTGAGCAGTATCCCACTTCCATATTTCCTCAACCAGGAGTCAATTAGTGCTGCTCCTTTACAGTCCATAGATCCCAAGTCAAATGAGTAGCAGCAGTAAGGGAAACCTTTCCTGTCACACAGCATTCAATGTGGAGATTTTTTTGCCATTGTTATTTGTGATAAATAATTTTAAACCAATTAATTTAAAACTTTCTGATCTAGATGCTGCGGTGCAACATTCTTTTTGAGTATGATCGGTAAGAATCACACAGGAAATATAGCTGGACGCAAGAATCAAAGAGAAAATATTGCTGGACACACTTAGATTGACACCTTGTTAGATCCAGGCAGGACCTTAGATCACAGTCACAGCTGGAAAGATAGAGCCACATTCTGCGTTATCTCCTTCAGGGGCTTTGGGATGATGCTGGAAGACGCCATGATATATATTTAAATAATTTAGCTGTGGAAGCTGATTTGTCTGGTTTTGAACTCCGTGTGGACTGTAGTTGCATCAGCCAGTAGAGAAATGTAAAGACACAACTGTTGATAAATGTGTTTGGGAAAAGAAGGAGGATATGTCTGCTCTCACCAAGCAAGCTTGGAAAGAGTAGAAAAGCTGCAATCCTACAAGTGCTGATTTCAGGATCGTGCATGTAACCTTGTCAGCTCATACGATTTTATCATTCATTCTACAATATTTATCATCTTCTTAAAGCCTGTCTTCAGAGGTCAAAGAATCTTCCATGAGGATATGAAGTGGGGTTTTTTTGGTTAGGCATGGCTATTTTAGTGGAAGTTAATATTGGGGATGAGTGCGTTAAAAAATTTATGATCCTCACAGTTTGCAAAATATTGAAAAAAATCTGTGTTAAAAAAAATTAAAAATTATTTCTAAATAAATGTCATAATTTTGGAAGCTTGCTGTGAATTTTAAATAATTTTATTTAGTTTTTGTTTTTCTTGGACATACAGTGAAGTTACTGATTATATTCTATTCCTAAAAAATTATATTTGCCTTGTAGTTAGGAAAAAAAAAAGGAAAAATAAAAAATATAGGAACTGATCTTAGAATATACATAGATCCATTAATGTAATGTCCTGTGGAGGTAAAGCTGCAGACACTTTCTGGGAGGGACAACTGTGATTTTTCATGAATCACAGGAATATGTATAGTTTTGACATGCATCTGTGGGAGAATAATTACTGTTTTCAGAGAGTAAGGAACTTCAGAAGGCTTACTCAGAGAGTAAGCCTTCTGAAGACAGTGTAAGCAACAGATGTCACAGACAGTTTGGAGTGATTTAAGTCCTTAGCAGACCAAGAGAGTATTATACTGGTCAAGACATTACTATGATTAAAATAAAATATATCTAAAATTGTGGAAGGCTCTGTGATGCATTTCTGATATGCTCTTTCACTGTCCCAAGATGGTCGCTGCTGTTTGTCTGAGATGTATATTCAAATTTTCCAAGCGTTTTTAAACTTGAAAAGAAATTACAACCGAAAATGAACATGCTTGGTATTGGTACCTGTAGCAGATACATATGTGTGGGCAGATACTTGTCACAGTTTTATTCGCTCTGAATTTAAACACAGATTCAGTAGGAGTGATGTTTAGAAAATCATTCCTAAATATATTAAGCAGATCACATCTAATGTTTGGGTTTGTAAAGCAGCTCTGAGGCAGATGAAAAACAACCTGTAAAAACTTACAACTCTGAAAACTATTCAGCTGGCAGCTGCTAAGTTAGGCTAATGTTTATGGTGACCTCAGTACTTTTACTCTGAGCATTATGCTGTTAGCTGTTCCAAGTAGCCTTGAACTGTGAAGACAGGGTTAGTCTTTACAAGTCACATTTTCTGTGAAGTGGCTATTGGGGACAATCTTTGCTGTCAGATAAATGTTTCTAAAGGAAGAATTACTGTTTAAATTGATGTGCCTCCTTGACAGAATGGGATCCCTAGTTCCTGTTAATTTCAGGAGGGAACTCTGTAGTATTATCTAAAAAGTCTTTCAGATTTATTTTAAAAGCATTTACTTAAAGGCACCTCCTTTACGAAAAAAAACAGCGAAAGAAAAAAAAAGGCAATGGATAATGAAGTCTCGTTTATTATGCCTTTTATGGCCTATTAATTTGTTACCATCTATTCTGCTTTGTTGATGAAATTTTAATTTTGCCCTTGCTTGAGCATATTGTAAGATTTGTATAAACTGCGGCTCACTGTGCTAACAGAAAAGCTCTTTTAGGATGAACAATTGGAGCTCATTTTATTTATAGAGGACATTTAAAATAACTTATGAATGAGAGTTGTCAGACATGAAATGATGTATTAATTAAATCTTTTTCTAGTCTTTTTGCTTCTCCAGCTAAACCAACCCTTTAGAAAAAAAAATACATGACCACCTTAATTACATAGGAGAAGACAAAAAGTATCCTTCACATTCCTTCGCCTGAATAAGAATAAGAACTCAATTCATCTAAATAATAACCCCATTAGCTGCTTAACTCAACAGTGTACATGGGAAAATTTTCAACAGAGAATGTAAGAAAGTGTTGATTGGGTGGATCGTTTTCAAGGGTTTGTTCTTCTGATGTTCAAAATGATAATTTTCAGTAAATCTGATCTATCAGGGTTATCAGCTTTGTACCATTTATGACTTATGACAAAAGTGTGTGTTCATATACATGCTAATGCTTTTCTATTTTCTTAAATACAGCAACAATACCATTCAAAAATAGATGACCTGATTGAAGAAACTGTCAAAGAAATTATTTCACTTCTTGTTTCAAAGGTAAAACTATTTAGATTTTTATTCATAATAAAGCAGAAAATACATCTCTAATTATTGAACTTCTGAAATGTCTTTAAGTGTTGCACAGATTTTCCATACACAGTGAGACTGGGGGGGACAACAACATGATTTGTAAATAGTAGTCATGCAAATCATACTGAATTTACAAAGTTAAATTTTGTAACCCATTAGATAAACAATTTCTGTGCAACCTGCTAATCAGATACATTTGCTTTCTGAATTTATGTTATAGGTAAGAACTGCTAGCAGTAAATAAAACTGGTAGGACTTAACTACACTAATGTTATCTTAAATAATAGCATGTTTGGTTTTTTTTTTCATGTTTCACGTGAAAACTTTCTTCCTATTACTAAGTAATATGTAAATTTTGTATTTAGAGATGGACAACATCCAGAGTGTTGGTATAACTTTTTTTATGAGACTTTGTTCAATGAGCCACTTAATTTATAAATATTTTATAATTTCTTGAGATTGTCTTTGTAGGTTTTTATATTTAAATAGAAAATATGTTTTGCCATGATATAGAGACTTAGAGAAAAAGTGAAGAAAACTTAAACAATGCCTTGCAGTACTGTAGCACCTCTACTCCAGTAGAAGTCTTAAGTACTTGATATAAAAGATATAAAAGAAAAGCTTTTGATCCCTAATAATTTGAAGAACATAACAAATAATGACCAAAAAAAAAAAAAGAGAGACCTTTTTAAGAAGTTTTGTTATTTATGCATTGCAAACTACCCAGAAATATCTGACTTTCAGAGTAGGAGAAATAAGACATAAATTTACGATTTGTGGATTAGTGACAAAAAAAAATGAGAGTCTGACCATATTTTCATTATGCCTTCATTTTAACTGGTCACAGTTTGGTAGCAGAGGGTGGGGGGCAGCTGGAATCTCCTTTCAGATTGACACTCATCATGCTTGCACAGGAGTTGAAGAGAAAGACTTTGTAGAATCATCGAAGCTTAAGCAAAATGTGTCCACTTACTGATGAGTGTGTAGAAACCACACTTTTTTTCCTCTAAAGTGAAGTTTTGATGTAAACATAACTGTGAATGGTTCAACTCAACAGTTTGAAGTTTTTCATGCCACCTGTCATCACTCCAAACTAACCTGTCAGTTTGTGCTTTTAGTGTTGTTTAAGAGGAAGAAAGGGGAAATTAATCAGAGCAAATCATGCTATTAAAAGTTGAATTTTTTGGTTTTTTTTTTTAATATCTGAGATTATAGAAGGAAGGAAATTGTCATATTATCCTGGATATATGTACAAGAAATTCTAGAGACAACTGCTGTCAATATAGAGGGATTTGCATTATTAGTTATCATACATACTGTTACTAGTGGTTGAAATCTCAGAACAGAAAGCAAATATTCTGCCATTGACTGATCATTAGAAGTTTAACCAGTTATGGAATGTCAATGACATCCTGATTGCTTCTATTTCAAGGCAGAAAACTTCTAGTAGTACAGAGGAAGGCTGATGTTTCACTCTAGGTTTTGGCCAGGAAAATTGCACATCAGTGTGTGTGATATCCCTGTGTATTCATTTTTTCATCTAATGCATTTTCATTATTTTTTCAGCCTTTGATTCTGTACTATTTTTTTGTGTATGTGTTCCAGAAGAGTGTTTCAATTACTGTTTTTAGCTACAGGTCATCTGTGAAAATTAAGAGTACTTTCACGTCAGTGAGGCTTTACTTGGTAGAGACTATACTGTGCATTTTGTACACAAGACGTACCAAGCGCAAGCATTTAACAAATCACAGAAATAGCACAAAACAGTGAAACAAAGCACAGTGTGTCTCAGGGTAACCAGTTCAGAGAATGTGAAGTATATGCAGAAATGCTCTTAGAGCTTCACATGTCCATACACTGAGGTCTCAGAAAATGAGTTTCCAGGTTCACAATTAAGCCTTTTTTTTAATTGGACATCCTTGACACTGCAATGTTTTGCTCTCTGTTCTTTTTGTGTTCCACTTGTATTGGAACTATTTGTTAGCACTGTGGACGCTATGTTGTTTGTGAGATCAGCCCCTTCCATAGTGCATCTTTGCACAGTAAGATTGAATACCCTTCTGGAGAAAGAATCCTCGCCAGTCAGATAAAATAAGTTCAGGTATGAATGACAACTTCTCACAGGCATGCAACAGCAAAGCAGAAAGCTGCTATTTGGTCTAATAAAGGGATTGTAATTATACTGTACGTTGGGTGCAGAAACTGCCAGTCTCTCATGATGTAGTTTTATTCCTTGATCAGCACCTACATCCTAGTGTCTTAATTAATCACTGAAAATATGACAGATTAGATTGATAAATGACAAATGTAGGTTTGCACTTCCTCCTGCTCCTTGACCTGTTAAGAGCAGGACTTATTGTAAAGTGATGATCTCAGTTCCTCTGGAGGTGACACTGTTGTGACATTGTTACAGTGCCCATTAACAGCATGCCAGATGGAATTTTGTTCTGTCCTCACACTCATAAAGTGATACACATGGTTGTAGGAATGACTGTGTTGGGAGCAAGGGATGACTTTTAAAACAATCTTTGTATAAACTGGAAGGCAATTCGTATGTGTAAAATAAATGCGTACAAGTACAATGGCTGACATATTTTATGTTATATACCATGAATTACTTGAGCAACAAAACCTCAGAGAGGGACATGAGAAGGGGACTTGTTTGTTTTAAGGCTAGTTTGAGGGAGTTTAAACGTTAAGGCTATAATTAATGCAATTAAGGCTTTTTTTGGTCAGAAATAAGTTTTGGCAAAAACTCCTTTTTGTGCCACTTGCTGAGGAATCGCCCTACTCAGAGAACTGCAGGTGAAAGCATGGGGGAGAGGAACTATACCATACCAGAGATTTGGGGCATACATTTTCTTGTCTGTTCTTGGCCATGTAGCAGCAGTTCAACTGCACGTGCTGTTGACAGAAAACCCTGGTGCTATTACACCATTGGGTGAAACCAGAGCTGGGTTTCTATTTAATAACAAAGATAAGAGGAATATGGTACTAAGACCACCACCTTTTACAGTTGTGCTCCATTGTCTTTGAAGCTGTGATCTTAGAAAGCGTGGTCCTAAAAAACCCCATGTGTTTTCTACCCAAAATACATGCTGGGTACACACACTTTTGTATTTAACTATGCACTCTAGAGGCAGCAAAGTGATGTTGGGTAGCAGGCCCACCTCAGGAGAATTTTTGGCTTGGGTTTCTATTTCTGCAGTGATTCAATGGTTTTCTTTAGTTCGATTGATAGATGAAGCTGTGAAAAGAATGCTGTCCTTGATTTCAGCACTTTGTGAGATGGAGAAAGTGATCAGATTGACAGTTTATTGCCCTGCTGAACAATAAAAATCTGAGGAAGGAAAACTCACATTCTCATTCCAGACATTTACTTTTCATATTTGCGTTTAGATTTTTCTCTGTGCTTTTCCTCCAGCTTGTCTCAGTGTTAGAAGGTGTGCTGTCTAAATTATCAAGATATGATGAAGGAACTTTCTTCTCATCATTAGTTTCATTCACTGTAAGTGTTGGGATTCACAGTGGTTCTGTTCTTTTTTCCATGCATAATTCTGAAATTGTGCACAATTTGCAGTAATAAGCACTTACTGTGTTTTGTTTTATTTTTAATTTTCTAAAGGTGAAAGCAGCTGCAAAATATGTTGATGTTCCTGTAAGTATAACCCTTTCAAATTGTTTTTTCTAGTGTTCATAATAATTCAAAAAATAGGGGTTTTGTTAGCTCACATTTTTTATTGTTGACATTTTGCTTTCCTACAGAGATTCATTATAGCTTTACACAGAGCATTTAAACAGCCACTACAGCCCTCAGAGGGCATTTCATTTCCCTCAAGCAATGAGTAACTCGCAAAGCAAAGCATAGAAAGGTTAGTCTCAATGCACTTTTTCAGTTGTGGAAAAGTGAGGATTGTAGCTTAGACACTCTTTTGTAGGGATCTTTCCATCATTTGGCTAAATTGTTCAAAGGTACAGGATAAGCAACAAGTAAAAGCATCATACTTGAATATTGGTTATTTACTGCTTTCTTACTGCACAACCCACTCTTGCTTATTTAATCCTTTCCTTGCCAAATCTCTGATTTACCATTGCTTATGCAATGTTTGTGTGGTATAAATAAAAACTAAAAAGGGTAGCTGTTGGATCTCATTTATACACAGAAGCAAAACTCAGCTATTAGAATATCTTCATTAGCATATCATAGTAGAATATCTTCACTTTAAAAAAAACAAGGAAGAAGTTATCAAATATTGTCATTATCACTGTCAATAAATATCCTTGGTTGTCTTAACAAGTCTGTGTCATCCCCCTTTAATGTGATTCTAAAATAACCTTATTTTCCAAGCATAGCAAAAAAAATCAGTAAAATTATCATGTTAATGACCTTACAAGAAATAAAATTACGTATCTAGAAGAAGCCCAGACATTCTAGACTGTATGGTATCCAGAAATCCTTTCAGCAGTTCTATACTTAAAAATATAGTACTTGCAAGATTTAATTAATTAATTAATTTTTTTAATGTTCAGTCTGTGCATACTAAACTAAAGGAAAATTCTCTACTTCTGAAATTTGTTATTTTGCTAACTGCATTCACTTTATTCGTAAGATAAAAAAGTGTAACATTTCTGTTTGGATTATGCTTTCAGAATATTTTTCCTACTTGGTTATGTGTGGACTTTTTGTTGAATAAATGCTTTTGTGTTTTATGAAAAAGAAAAAAAAGAAAAAAGTAGACTCAATCTTTCATTCAAAGGAATGATCTCATATCAAATCCAGTTAATTTAGAGTATGTCTCAGTAATATGTTGTGCTGTGGAGCTGCCCCAGAGGGTCCCTGGTGAGGCCTTTAAGACTCAAAAAGCCTAAAGAAAAAATTGCTGAACAAACTAGAAATTCATTGGCTTCTTTTAGATAACATGAAAAACTCTCCAAATTACATAAAATATCTGTAAGCAGGAGATATCAAAGTCTTTTACCATTGGCCTGGATATGTTGACGTTGAAGTTCGCAATAAAGAGACTGAAAAATACCTTTGCCACAAGTTCAGGGGAATATTGGAAGTCTGGTCACACAGGGGTGCTCCAGAGAGAGGGGAAGGCAGAGAGGGAGGTGGTTGCTGGAGCCCCGTTGCCTTTCTCACGTTCACTGAATGACGTTGCTTGGCCTAAAAAGGTGACTAGATTATGGACCCGCTGTCAGGATCCTTGCATTTTTACAGCCTCTTTGCTTTTTAGCCATTACACACACCTTTCCCTCAGCCCAAAATGTGAACTGAACTGTAGTATTACAGCTGTGAACTGCACTTCAAGGAGACTGTGGATCTGACCAAGCAAACATTTTCCGAATTCTGGAGGACATTTTACTTGAGTTGAAGGAGATTGATAGGCTAGGGTTTGATTTTGCTTCTTTACATTCTTCCTGCTGTTGTGAAGATGCAGTTGAGATGAAGAAGAGCCATTACTGTCACAACTGCTAGCGAATGTCCAATCTGAGTAGAATCTAAAATCACTGGCTGTGGAACTTAAAAGTTCCAACTGCAAAAGGAGGCTGTAAATCATCACGTTACAAGGTCATCTCATGGGCTCGCAACTGAAGTGAGAAGTGGAGAGAGGGACAGTGCAGGGTGAGGAATTTACACTGAGCTCTTGGCCATGTGGTGGTAACCTAGCAAGCCTGCACCGAAGCTCATTAAATGCTTTGTGTTGCTGTACTTTGAACTGATAACGGTTTAAAATCTCTTCATGTCCCTCTGTACCTGCACATATGGAAGTGACTTAAAGGTGACCACAGTAGGCCCTTTCTTTTGACGTAGTTCCAAATATGTGCAAAATTGCACTTTGTGAGATGAGCGCGTTCTGCCCCTGTGCCTCACCTCCATTCGAGGTTCTCACTGGGTCACCTTAGCACTGTACATGGGGTCCCTGAAATAGAGCTGTTGATCGCTCTGTAGATCTGGGGAAGAAGAAAGTTGAAGGGGGTAAAAGGCCTTTTGGTTTTTGGTTTTTTAGTGTGTGAATTCAACAGTTTTTGATCTCTGATTACCAGGCTCAGTATTTGGCAAAGAGGGAAAAATATGCTGGTTTATAGTGAAATGAGAAGAAACTAAATAGACAAAAGAGATATTAGAAGGAAACGAAAGCAGTACTGAGTGGAATGTTTTAGAGAGAGGATGAGGAGTAAAGGGAATAAAACAGTTAAAAGGTAAATAAAAATAGAAGTAATAAAAGTTTCAAAAAGGAGGAAGCCATTCTTTGGTGATTCTTAGTCATTTTGAGAAACAGGTTAAGTCTATTATATTTTGAGAGAGAATTTAGATAGTAAATAATTGGGCACAGAGATGCACGCTCCCCAGAAGGCGCTTAACTTCTCAGGGCCAAGGTGCGATATGTGACACAGACTTGCAGTTCATTTTGCAGGTATATTTGTAAAAAAGTTGCTATCTACTCTTCCATTTATTAATCTTGCTAGAGAATTATGAATAACTCTATCCAAAGGAGTTGAATACTTTTTTTTTTAACCTGTTAAAGCATTCAACATAAGCCTCCATTTTCCAGACTGTCCTTTAGGAAGTGGGACATATGTATTCACAAGCAACTGTCATTGTTTTTCCCAGCCATTGCGTATAGGGCTATATGGATAATGTGTATATACATTTTGGTAACTGAAAGACAAAAAGAAATACTAGGGACAATACAAACTAACTCAGAAGAGTAACAACAATGATGGCTTATTACTTCCTTAAAATAATAATGAAAAAAATCTACTTGCTGTTGAGCTTTTTTTCTTGGCAATTGTCGCAGTACATGATAGGCTCTGAGGTGAAAGAAATTGTGGCTGTTGTGCACATGAAAGAAGCCAAATGTTCAGAGGGAAATAACACAAGCACTACAAGTATAAATAGTGCATGAAGGATACAGTTTGTTTTCTTGCTAATGCTATGTTTTGATGTTTGTGAATGCAGGAGCTGATTTAGGTTATTTTTTTTTTTTAAAAAAATCAAACTCACCCAAATCTGCTTTGTTAATTTCTCTTAAAGCCCAAGCAATCCTTAGGAGATGTTGAAGTACAACCTGTTTACTTCTTTTCTTTTTTTTTTTAGTATTCTCTTCACAAAGCCAGTTAATTAATGATAACAGAAAAAGAATGTAGTAGAATTGAGGGCAAAAAATGTATATTGTTAATCTCAAATGATTATTATTCTTCAATCATGTAGATAATTTCATTGTGTTCAGTTTCTCATCATGTAAGTCAGTTTTGCACACAAATGGTCATTTCCACACAGATTTGCCTCATTTACAAATACAACCAGAGCAATTACTCATACAAATTGAGCATCCAGTTACATGCATATGTATATACCACTTTTTGTTCAGAAAGGTATGTTTAAATCCCTTTGTAGGAGCCAGTAATCTATGCCAGTCATTTAGAGGGCACAGAAGGAACCTAATCCTCCCTCACTTCATGTAGGCCACCTGTCATACCAAGTGCAGAGAGGCCATTTGAAGGAGCCAGGGCTGACAGCAGCGCACAGCTCGCACAATGCCAGGCCTCTCACTCCCCTCTTGCCTTTATGCGGGGATCAAAGGTATGAAAAGGGGCCTCACACATGTGCCAGCATTTGACTTACGGGGTCCTGTAGAGGCCAGAGTAGGAGCTCTGCCTCCTACCAGGCAGATATACATTGAGACCTTTCCAGATATCTTCATTTCCAAATATCACACTTCTGCTCTGTGGCCTTATTTAGGTAATTTTAAGCAAACTACTATTTCTGGAAAATCGGTGTTTATTCAGATCTGGCCATATTGTGCCATTCGTTTTTTAAGCAGGATTTGCTTGGAGACCTCTGCTTAAAAATCCAGAGCACAGAACAGTCATTATGCTCATGCTCAAGGCTTCTCCTGCCTTTCTTCTCCTCTGTATACCCAAACATGGAAATTGTCCCTTCTGTTTTCAGATCCATAAAAACAAACTATTTGCAGAACTGAAGGAAAAGCCCTGCATCATCTGTTTTAAGTCAGCAGTATTTTTGAGGTAGCTCTTAAATGGAGATCAGAAGAATGGCTGCTAATCAGTAGGAAAGTTAAAATAACGTAGTGGAACATAGTTATTTGGGGGCGAAAAGCATGTTTTAATACCTGATTTTGTAACAGGAATTGTAGTGTTTTGAAGACCTTTTGCACTACAGAATTGAGATGCTGGTGCAGATGATTGCATGCCTGTGTTGCCCTATGAGTGCAATGAAACTAAACATATATGAAGAAGTGTCTGTGTAAATGCTTGCAGAATCACAGCTTAAGTTCTGCATGACAGTTCTCAAAATACACATTTAGCTTTTTCTGAAGTTACCTTTTGTAGTACAGGAAGATGTATTAGAGACGGGAAAATGCATTGTACTTTTTCATTTAAGAAGACAAATGTTATTTTTCATAACTATGTGAAAATAAAATATTACATTTATAATAGACTGATTACACAAATGACACATCTTCCTGCCTGTCTTATGTATTTTGATGTGTAAGAATTGAAAGGAGTGAGGATTTTGTCATGAGTACAAGTAGTTTCTTTTCCAAAAACCTTTTAATGATTATTTTAATTCTGTCATTCCAAAGCCCAAGTAATGAGCCTTGCCAGTAATTAGAGGAGAAATTTCAAACAGTGAAATTTTCCAATATGCTCTTTTATTTGGTGGTGGACACTGAATAAGGAGCTCCTGTTTTTCTCACAATAGCCCCCTCCAGCTCATCACTCCTTTTCATTTCATTGTTACATCGACGCTGTAGTTAAAATGTCTCCCTCCAGGATGCAGGGGAAGGGATGGGGGTGGAGAGGAGAGCAAACACAAAATTGGATGAAGTTTGTTGTTATATAGTTAGTCCGTAACATCTGTTCTCATATTTGAAACATTAATGCTTTGACAGAATAGCAACTTGGTAAAATTAGATTTTTATGCTGGTAATTTCAAGAACACAAGTTTGTTTAATAACCTCCAATGTTAAGACATGTTCTGAGACAAATGCCAAAGTAAGAATAAACATAAGTATTTACAAATGTACTTTTTTTTAATTGACATTTGTGACAAACTGTTGCATTGCAAAAAGCTGTGCAGAAACTTAGGTGTATCTCTTGTGTAGGAAAAGCCTAATATTAGTGGCAGGATTAAGCTTGTTGCAAAGCTTGCTGCTGAAAGCAGCAAAATATTTGAATGCCTGGAAATCAAGGCAATGCAGTATTACTTCTGACTAAGTGCCTCAGGCAAATTTTGCCAGTGGGAGGAATGTGTGTCAGTCCTAATACAGCTTCTCCATAACCTTGGAAAGTGAAATAATGTATTTTAAATTTTACGTCCTTGTTAAATAGACACGGTGATAGTGTTTTCCTGTTTAAAGGGGGAAAGTTAAGCTGTTTCTTCTTTATCTGACTTTGTTGCTGTGAAAAAGTGCCTGTGGATCTGGACCCACCTACTAGTGAATAGTGAAAGAGACAACCTGCACCTGTGGGATTAGGTGCAGCAGCAGGAAGTAAGAGCACTTGCAGTATATAATTAGCAAGGATTTTTTTTTTTTTTTTCCCAAACAGCATGTTCATCTTGCCAGGTTAACTAGTGATTAACCCTAAAAAAGAATGTGCTGAAGCCTACACCCTTGTTTAAACTCATTCGCTCACCATGTATTCAGTTACTTGTGTAACCAGTGACAAAGTAACCCTATTTACAACTCTTCATTTCCTGGTATTTTATTTGATGTCTTTGTGTTTCCAGTTTCTCCATTCATCGCTTTGTTTGGTTCTCTTTCATTTTCAGATAGGCAAAACATCTTGTCTGCTGTTCTGAATAAAACAAACCTACAATAACTTTTTATCTATCATAAAAACACCCACTTTTTTTCTCGGGGAAGTTTTCAGACAGAATACCCTTTTTTACATTTATCCAAATAAATATACCAGGTCAAATTCTCCTCCCAAAAATGTGCAAATATCTCTCTCTGCAAATATCATCTTTAGCAGATGTTCTGCTGGAGATTCAGAGGAGCAGAATTTTTTTAGATTTGTTGTAGATGTGGATACTGAGTATCTTAGACTGTCTGATATTAGTAATTAAATGTCCCCATGTGACAGTTACTTAAAATAGTATCTCTGTTTCTATTTATCTTTTAAAGTACATCCAATTGCTTAATTATTGTTTGGTCTTCTTTATTCTACATCAACCTGGGTTTAATAATCCAATATCAGCAGATCATGTAATCAGAGGTTCACATCTAATTCATAAACCCTATTTAGAAAGTTAAAAATTTAAATATATAGCACTAAGCCAAATTTGATGCTTATAATAGGTTTCGTTTCTTCTTTCACATATTAGAAAACAAATAAATTCAGTGCATGCAATATGGAGAGATGATGAAGTTTTTGATATAGTGTTGTTTCATTCAATGTTTAATGTGTGTTTTGCCTACCATGAGCAAAGATGGCTAACTTGCAATGATTTTGGAGAGGTTTTAAAACAGAGTCATACTGTTGGAGTGTTGATAATCTTCCTTACCCAGATATTTCTACTGTAGGCAGACATTGTTTAAAAGGAAAATTAATTTTTTTTCCACAGTACTTTCAAAGATAATTATCCTGCACACATTAAAGAAGGATGAAGTGTTTTAAAGAACTGTAATTCTAATTGGTAAATGTCACCAGCTGTTGCAGTTACTCTTACTTGTGTATATTCTTTTAATGATTACACTCCTGTGCCACAAGCTACATGAAAATATATTCACTAGGTGTGAAATTCCCATATGTCACAGCTTCAAGACTAGGTAAACATCTCAAATATAAGGGGAGAGTTAATGCTGCTGGGAAATGTTATTTTTCTATCTTTAGCTGTCTGCTAGAGGAACATTTTTTTTATTGAACCTAGTAAGAGAAAGAGGTGCGTGAATCAGAGAACTGTTAGATTTTACCATTCAGTGGAAGATTCATTTATACGCTTGAATATATATCTCCATGAACTATAATCAGTCTTTCGTTTGTTAGGTTATCTCCTTCACCCACCCCTGGAGATTTCAAAATATTTTCCCATTATCCCTCCAAGTTAAAACTAGTCCAATTCCTATAAATTGCCTATCAGGTTTTAGAAAGTACGGTTTCAGTGCTGGTTGTATTCTTTTGTACCATCACAAACTGATATACTAAGGTAAGTTATGGAGCTTTCCATTTTAAGTCTCCTTCACTTTGTGATTTGTTTAATTCAAAAACATTTCCATCACATTTTAATGAAGGAAATCAATAGATTTTCCAGCAGAAAACTTTTATCTATTGAAATCTTACATTTTTATTTCTATGCTTAGGGTCACGGTGTGTAACGCAGACATAAATATAAATGGTCCTGCTTTCCTTTTAAGAGTTTCATGTAAACATGTATGTGTGTGATGATAAGTTTTTGAAATGAGCTTTTATTGCCTCTGGAATGTCCAATCCAAATGTGTAGGAGACATTTCAGTTTTTCAGTGTGAGTTTTGGAGATGCTGGGAGTGTTAAATCAGGCCATCATTCCACGTTTATCTGTTACTTTTAAGAAATAAAAATGCTATTAATGCATGTGTATAAATGAAAATCATCTTATCTTGGATCACATTCCTATATATGTCTGTGGTAGATTCAGGGAAAAAAAAAAAAGAGATGAAGCTTATGATCCGGGAGGTTTCACTCACTGCGGTTTTGAGGGGAGAATGCTCTCATCCTATTACTGTAATGGCAGTTTCTGAATGGGTATTAGTTTAGACATGTGGCACCTTTCCTTCCCTCTTGTACTCAGACCTGTTTGCATACATTATAATATATTACATAAAAGATAATAAGAAAAGAGGATAATTAAAACTTAACCACTTGCAGACTAGAAAGGTAGTCTTAATATAAAATTATATGTAAATATTTTAACTGTATGAGCGAGTTTGTGCATACTGGCCTTTGAAATATGCTAAATATTGTACTTTTACAGCTTTGTATGTATGCTGTTTGCAGACAATAATAACTTCCTGAACCTCATGAGGTTCAGCAAGGCCAAGTGCAAGGGCCTGCACCTGGGTCAGGGCAATCCCCAGTGTCAATACAGACTGGAGGATAACATGATTGAGAGCAGCCCTGATGAGAAGGGCTTGGAGGTATTGGTGGATGAAAAGCTGGACATGAGCCCACAGTGTGCGCTCACAGCCCAGAAGGCCAACTGTATCCTGGGCTGCATCAAAAGAAGCGTGGCCTGCAGGCTGACAGAGGGAATTCTGCTGGTCTACTCAGCTCTGGTGAGACTTCACCTGGAGTAGTGTCTGGAGTGTGGTGAAACACTGGAACAGGTTGCCTAGAGAAGTGGTAAATGCCCCATCCCTGGAAACATTCAAGGATATGTTGGATGGGGCTCTGAGCAGCCAGTCTAGTTAAAGGTATCTAAGCAAACTGTAGGGGGGATGGACTAAATGGCTCTTAAAGGTCCCTTCCAACCCAAGCCATTCTATGATTCTATGGTTCTTTAATTTTGACAAATAGGAATATGCCTGGGAATGCAGGATCTGAGTATAGCTGCTTTCATCCTCCTTTCCTAGAGCTGTTAATTATTCTGTATAGAGTCAGTCTTAGCCAAATCTGAATCCTTAATAAATAGCTTACTGTAAAGTATTATAAAACTTAGCCTTCTTTTGCATCCGTGAACTTTAAAAACTATTATTTGGGGGCAAGTGATAACATTTATAAACTTGCTCACACAGAGGGCATTTACAGAAGACTTTCCAAAGTGCTTCTGTTCATTCTTAGTTCTTGTTAGAGGAAGGTGAACTCCTGACCAGTTCTTCATACACTGGCAGGAAAGGGAATGTTGCAGGCTGTTAGGGACTTTAGTGTGGAACAACATTTTGTGGCTGTAGAGATCCAGAGGTCTCAGCTGGCTAGGAGAGAGCAGTTTCAGCCACCACTCTGGCTGTCTTGACGTAGTATCACATACACATGGTACATCCTAGCCTGTCCTATGTCTGAGAGTGTGGTAAGAAAATTATGCCTACTCTGTTGTTCATACAGAATGTAGATCGGTACAAGATGAGAAACATTTCAGCCCTTGCTTCTTCTGTCATTGTCCTCTGACTATGCTGGATGACTTCCACAGTCATCCGCTAATGCTGATTGTGTCAGTGCAACAGTTTCAGAAAAACAGAGGTACAGGTCTAGTCTAATGCCAAGTTTTTTATGCCATTGCTTTCAGGGAAATGCTTGAACTTAGTTTGAATTGGAATTAGTAGAAGCTAACCTCAAGCACAAAATTCAGCTGTACGTTGGAAGCAAATCACAACACATCTGAGGCATAGAAAAAGGAACTAAATGCTTTTTTAAATCATTTTATGAATGTGATAGCAAGAGCCAAACCCTGAGGGTAGCTCTCAGAGCCTCACTAACAAAAAACGGGAAAATGTCCGAATTTACCATGAGTATTACCAGAGCTGAGACGTCATTCCATTACATATGGCAATGGAGATTTGTGACTCAAGGCATCCATAAATTGTAACACTGAGAACTTTATTAATAACAAACCTTCCTGAAATTGGTAACTAACCTAGAATTCACAGAAGATTTAGTAAATAGTTTATACATGTGTAAACATTGTCACGTAATCTCAGTTTTCACTACACTTAAAAAGTCTCAGTTGTTGAGTGATCTATCTCTTTCCCTTCCCATTACTTTCGCCCTTTACTTTATGTCTCTACAGAAACCAGGGATGGATCTAGCAGACACCTACATTATGTTTGTTCGTCAAAACCAGGATATACTTCGAGAAAAGGTCAATGAGGAGATGTACATAGAGAAATTATTTGATGTAAGTAACTACCCTTGCAAAGCTTGCTGGTATCGCTACTACCTCAGAGGAGATAAACTGCGTTTTGATGATATTCGACAAGCCATTCAGGTGTTCTTCCCTGTTGATCATATTTTCTTTTGGTTTTTATTTACCATCTTCAGCTGTCATGGGTGGCCTTTCTTTCAACATTTTCTGCATGAGACTTTTAAGTGCTAAATAATAAATAAATAATAGTTATATTATGTGAATTATTCTTATAATAATTAT
>VWZK01006110.1:86097-114412 GCA_013396935.1 Baryphthengus martii
AAAAAAAAAAAAAAGTATCATCTGTTTTACTAAGCTAAGTGCTAATATGTGTGAAAAGAATGATTTTATAAAAGCTTTGATGCCCTGCAGGGGTAGAAAAATTATCATCCATCCAGCTGGCACCTTCTCAAAGTACTAAAACCATATTAGCAACTTGTGCTTCAGTTTGCTTTTGCACTGAATCTGCAAGCATATGTTTCATTTTCAAGTTTCTATTTTTTGTTTTTCTTTGGGGTTATTTTTGCTTATGTTGTAATTTTCTGAATGTTAATAAATTTATGTGCCTAAGGCCAAGTCTAAGTCTCAATTTGGAGACCTCATTGACTTTGTTGATGTAGTAAGATTTGACCAAGCCTTAGGCTATGACCATAACAGTAAACTGGCCAGGCCGGAGAACTAGCAAGTGATCATCCATACCATTAAGTCATCAGCATGGTTCCTGGCGTGATTTTGGTTTAGGCCAACTAGCACTAACCGAAGGACAATTGAGTTAGCAAGGGTCAAGGACCTCTTCCAAGTTTAATTTCAGCAATCAAGCTTTTCAGCACAAGAAAACATCTGTATAGATGCAAGTCATGACATAGCACTGGCCTTTGAGACATAAAACCGTTCTTATCTCCTTTTACTCAGTAGTACACATTGCATGCTATCATGGCCAATGCTTGTAGCTGTAAGGAATGAAAAAATGTGTACATGGTAAGTATTCTGTATATCAAATATCTGTTTGTGTCTTTGTTTTTCTTTATATGTGGTAACACCACATTTCTACGTAGCATCACTCTAGGAGATAAAACCAATTGGACAGATTCAGATAAATGCATTAACAAGCATGTAAGTTCATATAGTGCAGAAATTTAAAACAAAGGCATCTCACTGTTAATACACCTTTCCCAAGGTTAAATCAGATTTAGAACAGTATGATTGAGCAAGATTTTGCCTGTGATTTATGGAAGTTTGGGTTTTTTTAATCACTGAATGACAAAACCTAGGTACTGTTTGTAAATTCAATTCTCTTAAGTTATATTTCAATAGAAAGAAGAAAATATATTTTTATGTAATATACTTCAATCCATTTGACTGGCTACAGTTGGAGATCATCGTTCATTTCCCCTTAAATTATGCTGTGTTTTTATCAACTAAAAAATCATCAGCCAAGCGAAACAGGAAAAGTGCATGTCTGTGCTTCAGCCAGGAAAATACCTAATCCAAAATAACAAAAAAAAAAAACCAAAAAAAACCCTGGACTGTTCTGTGTGCTGGAGGTGTTAGTTATAAATAGATACAAGATCAACAGACACTGATTTGTATAACTACAAACTATTTATGCACAGATTTCATTGACTTTGTTTAGGGCTGCTATATACTTAGAGCTATTACAGTGACCAGGCGAATGGGATGTCCGTCATACGAAATAATGTACGTAACAAAGAAGATCATTAAATTTAAGAAAGTATTGAAATAAGTACAAATGTCTGCCAATGGGTCACAATACTTTAAGGCTAGAAGGTGGAAAAAATTCTGTCTACCTGAAAAGTCTCACACTAGGGAGAAGACAAAAAAGTGTGCATTGTTTTATGGAGACCAGACTGCTAGTTTTTTCTGCACCATTTTTAAAGTGTTTAAATCCTGTGCTTCAATACCCCTGCTGAGGTCCTCTTGTTCTCAAAATTAATCAGGATTTGGAGTCACAGGATTTTTGCTTGGCCAATTTGTCAGAGACACTTGGGAATTTTCGTCTTCCTTTGCGATCTGATACATGGTCTTCATAACATCATCTGGGAATTTTACCTGTTAAATTCCTTCCTGGCCCAGGAACTCGGGACATTTATCTCCTACCATCACACAGTAGCAGGTTACAGTTGTGGGTTGTTTTTTTTTTGTTTGCTTGTTAGTTTCTAACACCATGGATCTTAAAGAGCACTAGAAGGGTTTTGTAATGTGTTTTACATGTGCATGATCTGCGGTAACTCTGGGTTAAATGTCTGCTCCATATTCATGATTCTGGAAGGCTTAATTCACCAAATGATCTCTGTGACACCTTCCAGTCCCGTACTCCACTAAGTAAACCAAGACAATGGAGTTACACTGAGACAGGTTTCTCTAAGAAAGTCAAATAAAGCAAATGTTTCTACCATTAATGCTGCAGTGACTCAGGTAGATACAGTGCATAACAATTAAATCATGAAGACAGGCACTGCAGTGCTTGTTTAATGATTACAATTTTTAATTATGATTAGTAGCATTGCCCATGAAAATTTTTTTAAAGTTTATTCACTTAAACCGAGAATTTTTTAAAATACTGTTTAGTAAAATGTTTTTTTAAACTAAGTTGTACTTCAGTTTTATTTTTCTTAAACAGTGTTTGAAAAATACTTATTTTCAGAAAAAGCCATAAAAGTAGCAGTTGGCGAATGGGAAAACGAAGTATTCAGAATAGAATTACATAAACCTAGAGTAAATTAAAATATTACTTCTTATTATTAAGGCTTCTCTTATTTACAAAGATAATCCACTTGATGGATGATGTAAGAGCATTGTGCAGCCTATCAAAGAACAATGTTGTATATCTGATCACAAAATTAACAAATGTAAGAAATGTCCAACTATGAAATTCCTGTGGGATCTGGTTCTACACTATCACAATCAATGGGAGTTTTAACGTTAACCTTAATAAATGCAGTACTGTGTCCATAAATGTGCCAGATTATCATCACTGACTAGACTTAGATCTGTGTTTTGACCTGAATTTTTAAGATAGCACTAAGAAGTCCTGAACTCCTGAGCATTTTAAATTATATTTCACTTATAAATCAAACACTCTTTCCTTTAAAACAAAATTGGATTTTTTTTAACAAACCAGCTTTGAAAAAAATGTAAGTTATTTCTCATAAAGCACTGTTTAAAACATCGATACATTACTTCCTTTCTGTAGTTCCTAACTGCTACTGGTGTAGGTTGTCACTTTCTTGTTACATGTTAATTGTACGTGAAGTATGGAGATTCTTGTAGGCACACAGAAAAAAATTATTTCAAACATTTTCCCTTAAAAATCTTTCTTGGTTTATTTGCCATTAAAATCATTATCTTGTAGGTTATATTCGTTTTGGGTCTGTTGTGAAAAACTTACAGTGTAAACAGATGTATGATTCTAGTTTTATTAAGACTATATATACAATGAAGTCTTTATGCAATAATTTATTATAGCTTTGAGAAATAATGGTTTAAGAGAACAGTTTTAGCACATCAGTGTTTAGCCATTGATAAAACTTAGAGGCTTTCCATTATTGTTAGGCTTTAATTTCTGGGAGACCTGTACTTAAGTGTACCATAAACACATAAAATGCTCAGAATGCACATCCCGGAAAGGTCAGCATTGACAAGAAGTTCCCTTCATTATGCTGTAGAAGATGGCACCTGTTAGCACATACTGACTTTGGCCCAGATCACCCATTTCTTCTGGGTGCTAAACTGATGTGGTGTGACTGACTAGTCCTGCTAACTTCACAGGGACTGCTCGCGTAGGAGAATGTCCTTTGGGTTGTGGCCTCGTGCAGGATAACAATTCACCAAGCAGAGTAAGAGATATTAACGGCAGGGAACTCATACAACTTTCTCTGGAGTGCAGAAAGACTAAACGTGTTTATGAGTAGTATAAATGCTTAAGCACTCCAGATATATGTAGTTGCTTTTGGCTTTTGTATTTCAAAAGTTCAGATGTAATGTGATACTCTTTTTCAGTCAAAAAAAGTGCTTGTATTTTGTGTGGAATGTGAATTAAATACTAGTTGTGTTCCCATATGAAAACCATTATTTTCCTTTTCCTTTAGTAGCAGAGATGAACAATTTAAGTTCAATGATGCACTTGAGGTTATTTGAGATAGTAATTATTCTTCAAAGATTACTATGTCGTCTACTTCATTCTATGCTTAAATAGAGATATGAAGTACGCATCTGATTCATTTCTGTAAGTACGGTTTTTAGCAAATGCTTTATTCAATTGCATCATTTATTTAAGTTTTCTGACCTTTTACAAGAAATGTGTTAAAAATGTGCAAATGATTCTCCCTGGCAAGTGAGTTAATCTTCAACTGGTGTTACACAGCTGAGAGGAACACTTATTTTAAATGTGAGCTTTCTGTAGTACCAGCTACTTGTGCTGCCCCTGTCTACCTAAAAAGCACCATTACTGTAGTATTTAGTATTCAACAATGTTTTGCTAGAAAACTTCAATCGTGATTTTTTTTCTCATTGTTGAATTGCTTCCTGTCACGTTAATTTTAATAAGTAATCTTCACTTTCATTGTTATGTAATTATTTGCAAGTGTGTGATTTGACAAAAGATCTACTTTTTGATCTAGGTTATATGCCAAGGCAACTTCAGCAAGTTGAGACTAAGTTAAAGGCCACATTTGAATCAAAAGCTGTGTTTGTATTAACCTCTGAGAAACATGAGAGGACCGTGCCTAATTACTTAACAGAGACTCAACAAAAATGGATTGTAGCTTGTTGATCTTCTTATTTCTTTGATAACTCAGAATAATCTTCAAGAAATATGTGGGCTTCTTTCTCAGATTCTTGAAATTTGATCACAGTGCAAAATTGTCCTTTGGCATAAACCCAGAAATACACATCTTTGCATGATGCACCTGGACATATGTGGCAGGTCTGGTAGAATCAGCTAATTAACAACACAGGCTTAAACAGGCACCTCATCTGGCAGTGTAGTTAGTTGCCTGATGGTGCTCAGCAGGATTTGGTAGTGCTTTTTATTTTTCTATCCTAATGGTCTGCTGCCCACCTAATTTTGCCTTATTGTCAGCCACTACTTACCGCAGCTTGAGGCCCTCCCAGGAGGCTAAATTATTATCAAAGGATTAGGGAGATGTAGCCTTGCAGCTCTGACATTTCTGATTACTTGTCTATGCCAGAACACTAATTAGCTGTGACTAATTAAGAAAAATGTTCCTGCCATAGAAAACCATTTAAAAGAACTGAGAAGTAGAAAAGCAATTGAAAAGCTGAGCAGTGCTCAGATTTGCCGATGCTCTTTAGATTTTCACCAAAGTCTTAACTCACCTTTAATTATGTCTAATATTTTATAGGGAAAATAGAAAGCTCTTGATATGAGAACCACTCAGCAGTTTCTCTTGATCTAAAGACATTCTTGTAATTTTAAAACAATTTGTTATGTCTATTTTGGTAAAAGAAAGAACATTAGAGAAAACTGTAGGCAGTGTCACCAAATGTAGACTGAAAAAGTGAATTATATTAACATGCTCAAGTGTATGAAACTCTTCTGCAAGATGGAAACAACATTCCACACATGTATTGTCTTTTTGAACGTTCACTAAATTATTCTTTATGTTTTTAAGTAGATTCACCTCCTTTTTGGAGACAGAAATCTCTATTAGAAAACAACAGTTCGTTTGAAAGCTGAAAAATGTAACTTCTGTCTGATTTCATATAGTATGTGAGTTTTCCTTGGTTTTATGGGGGGTTTTTTTCTGGAATATGGTGAGAAAAGGAGTACTCACTCTTGGAGGATTCTGATTATGCTGCTATGAATCCAGCAAAGCTCATTACTGTTGAAATCAATAGGACCACAACACACTTAAAGCAAATCATGTGCTTCAGAGTTTGCTGCTTCAGGATCAGAATATTCAGCGCTTTGTAAGCTGTTTTACCCTGTAGCTGAGAGTGTTTTCTCTAGAGGAAACCGTAACACAATGACTGAGTTTGATAGGGTTTTGATATGATGCATTTCCCCATGTCTTCATTTTTTATGCCATTTTAAATTTCTGAATTTCCATCTTAAGTATCAAACAGCCCCAAAAGCTGTAGGAAGGGTTTTCTCAAGACATTGTGTATCCCATAGTCTAGCCTGTATTTAGTATTCATGACACTTTTTTTCCACACTAATTCAATCCTATTATTTAAATTTTCCCAAGAGGGGAGTAAAAAAGTATGAAATAGGTATTTGGATATCTTGCTAAAAGCTTTTTGAGTATAAAAGGGAAATAGATAATTATTTTTCAGGACACTAAATTTCATATCCTGATATTCAGAATTTCTTATGCTGTCCTGTCTCCTAATTTCCCTGGTTTGTATGAGAAGCTCACTTTTTGAGGGGGGAAAAAAAAAGTATAAATTGCTATAAAAAAGGAGATAATTTAAAATGTGCATCATGAATTAAAAGAAAGGAGGAAAAAAATCCGAAACTCAAGATTTTAAAGCACATCTGTTTTTTTTTCTGAGGGAATTTTATCCATCAGGGATGGAACTACAGGGATTTTTTGCTTGTTTGTTTGGGGAGGGGCTGTAACACTGGGAGCTTCCAGTACAGTTTCCCTGTAGACATTTCTAGTCTATAGTGTTCGTTCACTTATTTAACTTAGTTAAATGCATCTATCCATCACTCACAGTGTCCATTCACTATAAACAATAACAACTCTATCAAATAAAAGAGAACTCCTTCCAACATCCAGGCATAATTTAGGCCTTTAACCTTTTTATCCTGCTAGGCTCAAAGTAGCAGCATCTCATTCCAGGCACTGCATTTTTTTTTTCTTATCTAGTTGGCTTGAAATGTGTCTAGCAACTTAATGGAATCAATTGAGCGTGGACAACTATAAAAATATAAAATAGCACCGAAACTTTAGATGAGTCTGTCAGTAAGTGTTAACTGTGGCTGCAGCTTTCACATTCTACACAGTCAAGAGAAATCAATAAGGATTGTACCATTTATATTGTCTTATCTAATGTTTGTTCACCATGAAGTGCCAGGCACAAGCACCATCTAGGGAATATTGATTTCCTGATGTACTGTAATTCACACACGTATAAACAGCCGGAGAACCTTGTGGCTTCTCAAAGCTTACTTGTGGGTTTGACACTTATACTTGTATTTCATTTGGGTCAAGCTTAGTTTAAAAAAGGGAAACTCTGTGCTTTCAAATAGACACACAACCACACTGTTGATCATATTAGGAGAAAAATAATGCCAGAAAGTATAAGAATAATCTGCTTTTCACTACGATGAGTCTGAAGTAATAGACTATGCTGTAAATCAAAATAGCACCAGGTGAGAATGTTGCAGAGTGCTCTAAGTCAGTGATTCATCACTGGAAAGAGCTTCTTAACCTGTTTGAAATCAGCACTAAAACTTCAGTTCCCCATGATCGATGTGCAAAAGTGTTGATCTATATAGAGATGATTTCCTTTAAATAGTTTTCCAAGTGTCTCATCGTATATTTTCTTAATTTACACTGCGTTGCCTATCCTTTGTATTTACACGGCATTGCCTATCCTTTGTGTTATACCTTGCTAAAAGTGTTTACAATGTGCAAGAAAACCAGTACAAATAATGAATAGAAAAATCAACTAACAAAAAAAAAAGCAGCTGAAAAATCTGCATAGCTGAAAGAGTATACACAGGCAATAGGGTCAGAGATGGAAAGGCGCAAACCAGACACCTGCCCAATCCAAGGTTTCTTTCTCCAAAGAGATGAGGGGAGGAGAGTAGCAAGAGGGAGACGGGAAGCTGGACCTCTGCTCCACATTAGTGCTGCTCAGTGTGATGCCCAATCGATACGATGTAGGAGTGGCTCCACCACTGTGCAACTCCCTATCAACTTCACAGCTGCATCCAGCCCTGTCATATGCCACTACAATAACATGGAGAGTAAACAAATGATGAGTCAAGATTACTGAGGTGGAAAGAAATGAGCCGTCTGTAAATGTTCACCCAGAGGAACCCAGGATGTTTTAAATACTCTAATTAAAATACATACTTGACCTCATTCCACATGGAGGAGGGAGTCTAAATAGGACAAGAACTACTAACGTGAGTGTTAAAGCTACAATACGGACTTCCGCCCAACTTTGATCCACCTCATTTTTGGTACATAATACAGAGATTAAGAATATACTCACCTTGAGGGAGAGGTGCAGCTCTCACTTCCTGTGGTCCCTTTGCCAGTGCTTCACTTCAAGGACTCCCCAAGGAGTCTTGGATGACTGGGAAAAAGCAGAGATAGATGTCTTAGTTATGTACCTTACAGGCCTGGACCTTTAACCTTACTAATGGTACACGAGCATTTAGGAAGACTGTTTAGCATTAGTGCAGCTAAACGTGATCTAGGGTTTGTAAAACTGGAGCCTGCTATCGAGAGGCTAATGTTACAGTGAGTGACAACTTGGTCATTTTGCATTATGTTCATTTATTTATTTTGAGGATCCAAGCTGGCTTTCATTTCAAGGTCACCCAAGTGATACTCTCTATTCTGTGCCTTGGAGAACATTTGCAGATACACCCAAATTGCAACACAACAGGCAGCGTAGCAAGACTGACAGTGTTTGTTCCAGAGAATTTTAGCACCAGAATAACCTAAGAAAGTACTGTTCACAGATGCACTGAATATTCGGAGTGGAGTAGGGAAACTGTCCTGTTAGTGTCTCTCTCAGTCATGAGCATTATGTTAGTACCTAGTGTTTAAAATCAGAACAGCAGTATTACGTATGTTCAGATACAAAAGGAAGTTATGTATGTCTAATTTTGCAAACTTCTAGTTTGCAAGTGCATCTGCCATATGTGAAGAAACCAGAAAAAAAAGAGAGAAGGTCACAAATGTTATAAAGCAGCATAAATATTGTAAATTGCTGTTTAGCAACCAATATACAACATGGGGAGAGATGAGCACTGCATATTTTGTGTTAAAACTGTGTATTTATTTCTGAATTTGCAGCAGTTCCATAGCAACTAGCCAGCTTCTAATTATAAGCTTAGAATATGAAACACTGACTTTCCTCCTAAAAGATAAAATTTTCATGTTAGATATTCTTTATTTCAGAACAATATCCTTTTTGCCTAGAAGTTTCAGAGATGCTTAGTATGCTTTTAAGTGAGCCCCATTCTCTCTTCTCCTTACTGATTTCTGAAAATTAGTCTGCCTAATTTCTTTCCTTGTATCACCAAAATATCTCATCCAGCAGCCATTCACTTGTTTATTGTCATGGGTCCTGCTAAACAGGGTCTCCCTGTCAGTCTGGGCTTCTCTCTCTGCTGAGCTCCTTTCCCTTTTCTCACAATTGCTTTGGGAGTGACAGTGAGAATCTTTCCTTCAAGTAGACAGGGAAAAGACTGACTAGAGACTAAAGTATTTGTTCATCAATTAGTCATTCTTAAGGAAAAAAAACATAGTAATTGTTTTTTGAGCTCCTTGAGAGGTTCGTTGGAGTAATGGCACAAAAAAAAGCAGAAGGAAACCAAAGAAAGAGTCCCACTGGAAGGAAGAAAACCCTTTTTCCCTGACCAAGCAAGAGTGAAAGAGGCAAGTTAGTAAATCTGCTACAGTCACATATACACTGAAAAAAAAAAATAAAGATGTGATTTCTACCCAAAGTTTGTAATTTGAAATGACCGAGCTAAAGAAACATTGGTCCTGATCACTTTATTACGAGAAGTATGAGTGTTGAAGCAGGCGGTAGTATACAGTTCTTTCTCACTTTTCTTTTCCTAGTACATGTAGCTGTAGTTTTAGCTGTGAACATTTTGCACATTCCCAAGCCAAAGCTCAAAACTTGGTTTAGCATTTCAAGCTTAGAGGATGAAGCAAAACACGAAAGCTGGGTAAAAGTTTAGATGTTTCCAGGAAGATGGCTTGGTAAGTGATGTCAAACATTAGAAGGGTAAGACAATAGTGAGGTGGAAGATGAATGTGGTGAGTCAGGAGCTCTGTGCAAAGCAGGAGTACATGAGGGAATATAGGGCTTGGGAGCATTACGGCAGAAATGAGTGGGGACTTTTGGACAGGTCCTTGAATGAAAATGCAGGAAGGAATGGAAGCAAAATGGGGAGCAGAGATTAATACATTTGTTTTTCATATTACACTCAATATTGATTTAATCATTTGCATTTTCCAGATGAAGGGCTTTTAAACATCTGATTTTCAGTTCATGGGAAAGGCTTCATTTGTTTGTACTTCCTGCTAACCCCACAGTTCCAAGAAGGCTAACTCTGTGGATTTTTGACTCATGCTTAGTTTTGTCTTCATATCTTTCAGGTTTTTTAAATGAAAATTCCTAGAGAAAGAAAAATGCAAAAGAAATAAAAATAGGGGCATCATAGTGACACCCTCAACCAGTATTATTCTCCTTAAACTTTGTGAACTTTGAGGAAAATGCAAATTTAAGCCCCTAAACTTTGCAGGTCTGATGTCTGCGTATTAATGGATCTATACTATTACTGGATGAAAGCTAGAGCGTGTTAAAACACCCTTTCAGTTTTTATTGATTGTATTTTATGTGTTGTAAATAACAATAAAAGTAATGTGTCCTCATGCAGTAAATATTCAGGAAGTGAATGTGTAGCTAAATAGAGCTTGATCAGTGTGCATGAAGTGGAGATAAAATTGCAACTCTCAGCATAGTTTTAATGTCAGCTGTTTCCCTCTATATTATTTTGCTATGAAGTTAATGCCACATAATTTTTTTTCGCTAGTCATAACGGTGTTTTGAATCAAAAGATGGAATTATTTTTTATTATTTTTCAGAGAAATAATGTAAACTTCTTTGGTGTTCTAAACAGAAAGATTACTATCTTGCCAAAAACCACACAGCCCAAAGTGATAGGGTAGCTGTAAGAATATCCAGGCTGCAAGCATAATTAAAAATTTTATTTTATCTAGAGATGGTGTAATTTTTATTTCTACAGTTAGAGGCCGGCTAAATGACCACTTCTGCCAACTGAATCTTTCTGCCTCAGACACAGAAGTACACCTCAGTAACATAAAATTCACTGTTGATTCAGAACAATAAGAGACACACCAAAAAAAAAAAACCCAAAACAACCCACGCAAAAAATACCCCACGTTTGTATAGGCTTCCAGCAAAGGCAAAATTCTGAATTTTGGTGACAGTATTTTTTCATGGATGTCATTGTAAACTTGAGTGCTTAGAGTCAAACCTAGCTCAAAATTTTCTGTTCTGGCACTGTGAGGCTACGTACAATGAGAAACCACGTTCTTGTAGGTTTGGATAACCTGTTGCAGAAGGGCAGTGGCTGTCACCGTGAAGCTACATGGAACTGACAGTAGGATGGGAAAGCTCTTGCATAAGAGCTTTCTCTTCTTTGAGATTTCCCTACCTTCTGTTCTGTCATTTTCCTGATCACTGACACAGTTATTCTCATTAGAAATGCAGGTGGAAATGCCTCGCAAACTAGTCTGCATCTATGCTGAGCGCACTCTAGAAAATAATTCACTGGAGAGATAATTTATTCCTCCCAAGGGAGTGAAGATGCAGCATGGACTGGTGGGAGGGCACTGTATCACTAGTCAAAAAATTCTGGCCTCCTTCCAACAGAAGAAATGGGTATTTTGACCAGTTCATAAATCGTCTGTGTCAGGAATCAGAATTGATAGGATAGGCAGAGAGTGCAAACAAAATCTCTAGATGCTGATAAGTGGTGTTTTTGTTTTGTCTTTGTCTACCTGCAGTTGCCTCAACCTTTAAAGGTTTCTCAGTCTTTCATAATCAAAAGGCTGTCTAAACCTGAGAGTAAAACATAAACATCTTATGCAAAGTTACTTTGTTACTTTTACTTTGCAATTAAATACTTATATAAAGATAATTTGAATTTTAATTACCTCTTCTGCCTTAATTTCTTACTTTTGTGTTCCTGTGTGTGTTTACAAGAGGCACAGGACCTTCTGATGTATCACGGTGGCCCACAGGTTGAGAAAGCTTTCTCCAGGTTTGAGAGATTTTTTAGGTGTTGCCAAAGCTTTCTAGTTTTCAGAAGAGTTTATGAACTCGTCTGCTCAGATAAAAACCTTCATTTAGGTGGATGGTGGCTACACCTAAACTTGAAAATACAGCTGTAATTTCTAAACCTCAGAATATTTTCAAAGACATTACAAGTAAGACTTGGTTCCCTCATTATCACGAATTTCCAACAAAGGAGGTCAGCATGATTATTCATTGTTTACAGAGGGAAACCAATTATGAAATTTAAATCAGTAACTTTTTTCTAACTTTTGTTGTTTGCGTTTTTAACAAATAACCTGTTTGCTCTTCCATCATTTAGCGTTATTTTTTAATTTTCTAAAAGTTCCTTGGGACACTACTAATGCTAGCTATCAAAATCTTGAAACAGCATAATAGCATTGCCTTTTAACAAAAAAAAATAGGCATTTTAGCACTTCATATTTAACGTGCTCATAGTATTTCTTAAGCATTTTAGCTTATACCACCTTTGATGAACAATCTCTTCAGTGAGAAGAACAGTTTTTATTATTGCTCCTGGTAGGAGAAGTAGAGCTGGAGGAAGTGAAAACCTCTCATTGTCATCTGAGCGACTCAATTCCTGATCAATAGTGCGATAAAGGCTTCCATAAGAAGATAGAATGCAGCTCCTAGAAAAGTTGTTCCCCTTGCCATATTCAGCAGAAAAAAGCATTTCAACAGTGCCTATTTACTGAGAGCAGGCAAGATATAGAAACTCGACGGGGTCTTGTGTCTCAGGCGTTAGGGATACCAGCCCTAGAAGGCCTAAAGCATTGTGTAATAATACGTATTGAGCCTCCTTCCAGGTGGCAAACAGCTGCACCTTTTTTATAAAACTTCAAAAATAAATCTGAAGTGCTTGCTTTCAGGCCTTAAGTGTTATATTTAATTGAACCGTTCTGCGAATGTTATAACTCAGGCACCCAGAAAGATGGTGAATATTTAATATATTTGTTTTGTATTTCCACCAGTCAACAGAATAATGAAAATTCCTTAACTACTTCTCTTTAACTTGCCTGAAGAAAGCACGGTATGTTGCTAAATCGCTTTTCACTGGCCCTGCCGAGAAACAACTTTAATCCTTGTTAGAAAATTGCAGAGTCTGGGCCTGACAAAGAGCTCATGCCTGGCGCTTTGTGAGCGCTGGGAGCGGGGCGAGGGGAGCCCTTTACAGCTGCGTGCCTCCAGCCCGCCTCAGCTGGACTATTTAGGCGAGGAGGTTTGTCAATTCCTCCTGACAATGGAGCGAGTTTTTCAGTGCCTGTAGCCGCGCCGAGCCCCGTTGGGGATCAATGCTGGCCATTCACACTGCACCCTCTTTCATTGCTTTGGTTTGTTAATTTAAGACTAAAGGTCCGCTGAGGGGGTTTAGGGTGTTTAAGAAAGCTGATGAACTGTTTAAGAAATCTGATGAACTGAGAGCGTTTATAGCCCTGGTGTGGCAACTATTGGCACTGAGGGAGCTGTGTCCTTGTTGACCCTCTTGTTATTAAAAATGCACAAGTGCTGCGCTTCTCAATATTTCAACACTCTTTCATTGTCAATACCACCTTCTGAGCCCTTCAGCTTGTTGCTTGCTCTAAAGATCTTCTTAGATTGGGTTTGAAAACTTCACCTTAAACACTAGATTAGACTGATGTTCTGTTTTCCGTGCTCCTGTTGATTTGTTGAACCTTCCCAGGGCTGGAAAGCAAGTAGCAGCTTGATGGGGAGATGGACTGCTAATATGATTTACCAGACTACAGTCATGCACAATAAGTGTGAATAAATACAGGGGTCTCACAGAGTCAAGTCTAGCCTTTCCTTTTCTCTTATTTTTTACTTTAAAAGAGGTGGCTCAGGAAAATGAAGTGAGTAATGCATGCCCTTACAGGAGCCGGATGAGATATGAATAAGAAAAGGAGGGGGGGAAACAGGGAGGCAAACATATTTTTGTTAAAGTGGTTGGCTGCTGTTATGCACTGATGTGAAAAAAAAAAAGTATAATAGTTACCGCTGTATTCTTGCATAGACGCTGTATTCTTGCATAGACGACAGCAAAGAATATGGCAGTAACACCATATAATTGACATCTGCAAGAGTCGCATTGTCCTTTCAGTGCTATTGTTACTAGCAGGGAAGGGACTTTTTCCTAAAACCAGTTAGAAGGATATTATTATTATTATTACTGCTACTACTACTTAGCAACTGTGTCATCTCAGGACCATTATCTGATTGCTGAAGCTTTCAAGTTTGCAGTAGATTCTCGTAAGTCACAGTAGATGCATCCCTGCCTCTATAACATGCTCATGGTTGTCGAATGTGTGGCCTTGGATTCAACCTCTGAGAGTCATTTGTAGTGCTGTGCATTTTAACAGGCTCCAAAAGAAGTGATGGGGTAATAGTTGCTTTTCTTATGAAGTCTAGCAGTTCTGTGTTTATGCAGCTTTAGCCTATACTTAAGTGCTTAAAACTAGCAGGTATAAGGCCAATAGTTAACAGAAGTCCTACCCACAAGTACTTCTAGGGGGACTCTAAAATACTGGACATGATTTTGATTAAAAATACTGTGAAAATTCAAAAAAAGAATACGTCTTCCTGTAATACAATAGCAGTCATTTTTTCTGGACAAGGTATGTTGACAGAGGTGCAAGTACCGGAGTGTCATTTCACAGTCACCAAATTAACCATTTCTACTGAAAATTTAACATACCAAAACTAGTCAGGAAAATGTTATATTTGTTTCATTCACAAATTTGAGTAGCAAAATTAATTAATTCCCTCAGATTCCTTAGCTTTGTCTTCAGTCCATGTAATCATATCACAGATATGTTTGGAGAGTAATTTTTACTGCATCCATTCCAGACTTTGCCAGAAAACTGGGACTGAGTCTAGTCTGAGTTGGCACTATTCAGTCATGTTGCATGGGGAAAAGAATCACAGAATTTTATCTGTAGTTTATATGAGCAAGTTTGAGGCCCTTCTGCTTTTCACTTGATATAAACCAAATACATTGCGGATGTACTATTGGATTTTTTTTTTATGGGAGCATATCAGTTTTGAAAAAAAAACACTACTAAAATAGTTTTCTCTCTACCATGATTATGTTAGAGATTAACAACTGTAGAGTTTGAGTGATATTGTAATAATTGTTCTTATCTTACTGCAAATAACAATAGATACTCTGGGCAGAATGCTTGACACATGAATTTTTATGTTTATTAAATCAGTAGAATTCCGCAAGAGAGTAAGTTGGACTGTATTTTATTTTCTAGACATCTGTATACATACAACACCTGTCATACAGTTTACAGTTCCCACCTAGTAACAATTCAGTCACATTAAAATTTTTTTACAGGTACTTATAAAAGAAATCAAAACCAGCATGCATGTTTGGTGTGAAATAATAGTAATGTAATAGTAATAATGTAAATAGTATGAGAATGTCATTCAGTGATAAAAGTACAGCATTTTATGGATACCAGATCAGTCCCATATTTTATTGAATAAGTCAAACTGCTTTTATGAAATGTGCAGCTATCTGCATTTCATGTAGTGTGTTTGTTCGCTTCTGTAAAAAAGTAAATTAATATAAAAAACTCTAAAAAATGTAAAAATAATTTATTTCCAATTATTTATAGTGAAAATACATTTTAACACATTAAGCAAAATAAATGAAAGCAATTATATGAAAATCTTATTTCAAATTTATCTTAAAGCTGATAGATGAGACTGTTTCCTGTAAGAAAAAGTATTTATATATATTTACTGTAAGTCTTTAAAGCTTTTTCCAGAGATCTTACATTTTGAGGAAAGAATTCTATTTCTGGTTTTTGTTACATCCAATAATCAGTAATTTGTCTTTATTTTTTCAATACATACTTTATTTTATTTTTTAATGTAGAGGTGGCTAAGGAGGCATGATAGATCCTTCCTTTGAATTACTTTACAATGTATACCTTGCCTAAAATGCTTCATTTTAAAATATAGTGTGTTTCCTCTCTTTCAATATCTGTGTATTTTGTAAAAACACGGAAAATTACTTTGGAAAAGAATTTAAGCCTCTTCCCTATGGGGAAGGAGACTAGAAAACAGAGCTGTGACACAAACTCTTTTAATCTCTCCCTGCTAAAATGAAAAAAAAAAAAAAATATCCCTTTCTTTTTACAGTTTGACTAAATGACATCTGGTTGGTATTTTACAGAAGGGGGAGGAAAACTGCTGCAACTATGTTTAGCAAAATCTCTTACAATCCCATTAATGTGAAAGAACTATTATAGTAGCTATTTGGGTATGAGCATTTTTTTACGATAACACAGACACCAACAGCAGAGACCTTATTCTTATCGCATGCATTTGTGAAGCTTTGAGTGAAAATATACCCATGCCTAAGATATAAAAAGGAAATAAGGTAGGCTGTAATTATAATTAGTAATTAACGTAAAACAAAGCCTTAACACGGTTATTTTGTGAGTGATGAAGTGGTCTTTTGATACTTAAATACAGTTTCCATTGATTTCTGATTTGTTTTACTTAATAAAGGAGAAAAAAAGCAAGACAAATTTCATATTCTGTGTTTGATACTGTTTCCTGTTTGAATTGGAAAATCTAGATACTGCAAATTCTCTCTCAAGATACCCTACCTGTTTTTTCCCTTGCTGTTTTAGCTGTCAATTCTCTCATGTAATTGTGTATTTAATACCTGTTCTTACTGACAGATAGCAAAGTGCATAACGCTATTTTGCTTGAAAATGTTGTAACTGAAAGAAAGATAAAATGGCAGTTGCTAATTCATGTAAAGAACAGTCTAGGTCAAGTTATTTGATTTCCTACTGACATGCAATTCTCTTAACAGGAAATTATATCATTGTTGACTTCAAGTGCTGATCTGTGATCATTTCAAAGTGTTTCATTACCTCTCATTACCAAATCTGTTAAATGAATACTACAGGGTTGTTTGGTGGGTTGTTTTTTTTTTTTTCTATCCTTCTTCTAGCAATGGTATAGCAGCTCCATGAAAGTCGTATGCATGTGGTTGGCTGACAGATTAGACCTTCAGCTTCACATCTACCAGCTGAAGACTCTCATCAAGATAGTGAAGGTAAATAAAATGTGTATGTGTTAGACTGCATAGTTAAGAGAGAAAAGTGATAAAATATTTACATGGATAAGTATGAATCACCCTAAAATTTAAAAGAATATGGAATAAAGTTGCAAACTTATGCAGGTTTAGGCTGGAACATTGGTTTGGTTTTTTTCACATTTGTAGTAAATTTCAGAAGAAAAACAATTTATTAAAACATTTGATGTTAATTATATGTGTGTTGGTAATTTCCGTCCATTCTGGATTCAGTGACAACTAAGATTGTTCTGAGGAATTTTACCAGATTGCTGCTAGCTGTACAGCAATGCTGTATGGTATTCCTAATAAATTATTGTTTGCTGTGTTATTGATTTTTTTTGTTGTTTTACCTAATAATCCAAATAGCATTCTTTCTGGGTTTTCCGCTCTCCTAAAAAGTAACTATTTTCTTTTTTTGTGTGCATATGATTACCAGCTTCACTTGGAAAACAATATTCAATACATTAGATAACATTTTCTAATCTTTTGTAGTCCAGGAGAAGTATCAATAGAAATACCAATCCCTCTAGTCCAGTTCTCAGTCATTTACACTGGCCAATGTCAAATGTTTCTGAGCAATGTGTAAAATAACCTTGCAATAGGCAATTATGGATTAACCTACCATAAAAGAAAGTTTCCTCCTAAATCTCTTTCAGATCCCTTAGGCAAGAGACGGAAAGTCGTTTCAGATTTTTTTCCTTTTAACTATGTATTGTTTAACTCTGAACATTCTTGTATCTGTATAAATGTGGAATAAGAAGCACTTGTTGTCAATGATGACCTTGATTTCTTCAAAACATTTTCTCATGAAATCCATGCAAGACTGTAAAGTCAGAAACATTTTAAGGGGTGGATACCAGAATTGTGACTGCAACTTTCAAGATCCACTAGATAAAAGAAAACAAACAAACAAACCAAAACAAACAAACAAAAAAGAAAACCAAACAACAACAACAAAAAAGTAAAAAATGAAAAGACACAAGAAAAAACTCATAATAATGATGGCATTGCGGCTCACTGAACCACGCAAGCTTAGCTTTGCTGCTTCTGACCCTAACTAATTTCTCCAGGAATAAGATTTGACTCTCCATTATTTTATATGCCAAAATGGCAAATGGCAGTTTGCTGTTTCTGGTTGAAATTAATGGTTCTTGTGAAAGATTTAAAGTTCTTCTCAAGTGGAGTTAGTCATCCTCTGGGAGAAAAAATAAGCATTATAGGATCTAAAAATTGTGTCCAGTGAGGTCTAAGAATGGGCCAAATAAATCATACCAGTTAAATGTCACTGAGAGATTAAAGGAGGGCACTCTTTTAAAAAGTGAAGTTCAGATGAATGAGCAGCACTGTCAACCAGACATCCCTCGGCAGCCTGGCCCACTTGTTAGCCCGGTTCAAAAGAAGTAGGCTTCCAGTAATGATGGGAACGCACTGGTTAGGGCTGCAACCTTTCTGTGCCCATACACCTTGGTTTGCTTTGCACATAGATTCCAAGTGTGTTATTCCATGCCACTTTCTGTGGATACAGAAGATTGAAGAAGATTATGTAAGTCATAGAGGGTCTGGTCAGTGTACTGGAAGACAGAACATCTTGTCCACCTGTGCTTTGGTGTGTGAAGACAGAACTAGTAAAACAGGAACTCAACAAACAGGAGGCTGCTAGAAAATAAGAAACAGTGATTCAAGTAGAGGATCATAAGAAGCTTTCACTGCTGTAGCCCAGCTGGGCAGAGGCACATGGGGAGGCACAGTTCCTCCAGACTCCAGAGTGAATGGAGGCACTTTGCTGTTTGCTTTTGGAAAAAAAAGACTGAGAGCCTGTGTTGCTCTTGCTATCTCTTAAAAATATTCCAAAAAAAAAAAGAAGTAGGAGGTCATTTTTAAAGGACAAGGCATGAATAAGCAACAGATAATTGTTTTGTGTTTGGATACAGCGGAGGTAGTGACATTATTAAGAATGACCAGAAGAAGAAAATATTGCTTGTTCCCATTAAAGCCAAGACTGAGGGATGATGGCATAAAAACATCATTAGATATCTGAGGCACACGCAGAGGGACGTGACTAAAGGGTCAAGAAGCAAGAGGAAAGTTAGGGAGAAATGAAAAATTAAGCTTGAAAGTGAACATTATTATCCTGCAGAAGTATGTCAAGAGAAGATCAATGACTGAACCGCTGAGTGCTGGTCTGAGAACGGGAGGAACACAATGCAAAATGGAAAGAAATTGCTGTAGGACCTGTTAACAGCATCAAAGGAAATTGAATGCACGGTATTAGAAAAAGGGAATGCATTGGTGACACTTGAAAAAGGCCAGGCAGGGTACTTGCAGGAGCATATGAGCAAAACGTAAGCTGCATCCATTGACTCTGAAGTTGACCTCTAAGTCAAATCTCGGTTGCAGTGATTCAGATGAAGTTTAAATAATCATCATAAATAGTGGCAGAAAAAAATTCTCCCAGCTGAATGTTACCCATTTAGAGAGGTGTCTTTTGCAGTTCTCTGAACTATTGAAACAAGATCAGCTCTTTTTTCTTTCTCTAAGGGTTGTGCCCAGTCTTCTCTGGCAGAGGAACAGGCCTGATAGCCCTTAATTATTTTTCATTTTCTTTTTAACATATTTGCTTCCATAAACACTGGAAACTCGTAGTAACAGTGTACACAAAATAAGAAACTGGCTAGATCAACTCATCCTTCTTAAGCTTTTTAGGCTAACTTCAAAAAAGATTTCAAATACATTCAACTTAAAAATAAGGAAGGCAGAGTAGATGATTTTTTGGTATGTTCACTTGAACATAACATCACTGAATAATGCAGTTTCAATCAGAATTCTCACTTGATAGAAAGTCAAAGAAAGAAGTCATATCTGCTGGTTCACAGGAAAGCTGGATACCAGGGAAACAAAACTTTCTCAAGTGGGGAAAAAAAAAAAAAGAAGAAATGCTTAGAATGAGTCAAATTGTTGATGACTTAGATGTAAATTAATTGACTGAAATAATTACCTGAAAAGCTTTCACGTTGTAGAATACAGATCATAATCTAAATATATTTTCCTTTTCCACATTTGGCATATAAATGTAAAGATAAATGCAAGTAAAATCATATTATTAGTCAAGTCAGATGCATTTTCCGTAAAGTGACAGACCTACCTGTAGCCAAATTCCCATTTCAGGGTGCAGTTAGAAAAATTCTTTGCTGCTACAAATGGAAGTTACTGAGAAATCTGCATACAATTAAAGAAATGTAGTACAAAACTCTTAAAGGAATGACAATTGAGGTGTGGCTCATGGACTCTCTAGAGTGTATAAAAATCTCATGCAGCCCAGAAAGTAAGACTGCCAAATCTTTAGCAAACTCTAAGTCCCTGACTGCAAGAGGAACAAAGCTGTTCCACTGGCATGCTAGAAGTGGCCAGTGTATACTGGAAGACTGCTCAGAGTTGCTGGAGTCCAATTCAGGATGTTTTGGTTTTGCTACAGAAAACCTACCGAGACTTCAGGTTGCAAGGCGTCCTGGAGGGAACGCTGAACAGTAAAACCTATGATACCGTTCACAGTCGTCTGACCGTAGAGGAGGCCACAGTCTCAGTCACGGATGCGGGAGGACTTCAGGGCATTACTATGAAAGACAGCGATGAAGAGGAAGGATGATATTATTTCACCAGGCGTTTGGAGTTCTAGGGTGGTGGCCTGAGGGTGGGGGTTATCTCTGACTTGGGATTTTTTTGGTAACTTGTTCTTGTAGTTGCATTTATAGTTTTGCCTTATGGTATAGGTGCAGAAATGTAATTTGCTCCGTTTTTTGAAAAACTGGAAGTAAGATTATCAGAGGAAAAGTGCCAAGGACTTTTTGAGAACAATGGTTGTAGCATATTTTAATGTATAGCTTTGTTTAGGGCTGCAAGAACACTGGCATGGAGTTTGAGTTCCACCTGTGATTACATTTCTTTCCCCTTTGTTTGTTACCATTCATTCTTGTATCTCCATCAGATATTGATGTCCTGTGCAGAAAACAAACCGTGTGTTTCATGTAGAACACAGCTATACAGGAAATCATTCTTGGAATAAGTCAGTGCCCTAGTTAAAAAAAAAATAGTGTGTTTTCAGGATTACACTTTGTTTAACTTTTTTTTGTGCTTAATTTTACATTATTCTGTGATGTGCATTAAAAATTTTAATCTTGGTTCTTTGTATTTTGAGGTCGGTGTATAAGTAGTAGGACTTCAAGGACAACCACACGTACAAACTACTTAGGAGTGTTGTTGTGTCTACTCATTTTGCAAGTTTAAAGATATCTCATCATGTTGGATGTCAGTAAGCTTGCTATCAATGTTTCTATTTCTGTGAAAAATTTCAGGCAATAAGAACACATTTTGTCGTGACCATTTCTGTATCTACCCGAGTTTGTATAGAATTCTACAATTAAAAGATGTTTTCAATATTTCAAACCATTTGAACTGTTGTATGATTTGTCATGAGAACAACCAGGGTTTGAAAGATTATTATATTTGCTTCCTATGGCAATTTATAGTGAATATATATCTGCTCTACAAACCAAATATGTAGTAAACAAATACCCAAGGACGTGATACCTTTATAAAGAGTAAAAACAAACAAAATCCCCTCACCAACAAAATCCCCCATCACCAACAGGCAATGCCCGCTACCCATTTTCCTATGCTCTCGGCTTGAGGTGGAAAGGAGTCAAATTTTCATCAGTCAAAACTCACACAATTTATGAAGAATACAGCTTTTTTTTTTTTTTTTGGAAGGGGGTGGGGCAGGGAACATGACTAGTTCCTGGTTTTGTGTAGACAAAATTAGAAAGAAGGCAGAATGGAAAAATTATGTCCAAAGAAGTAAGGAAGTTTTCTGAGGCCCTTGTTGAGCCTTCATGTTGTAATTGAAGAGCTTTGCTGATGGACTGTTGAGGATTTGCAAGGCTGCTGTGAAGTTTCCCTGCAAGAAGAGGCTGTAGGACTTCAGAGGCCTATCACAAGCATGCAGGGCTGCACAAACTGAGAATGAGAGCTGCAAGGAGTCTTTTGCAGCACACTTGGAAGCTCAGTCAAAATGGGAAGGGCAAATTACACTTCTTCCTAGCTCATCTAGGGAGAAACCCAGAGCAGCAATATTTTCCTGCAGCAAACCAGCCTCCTCATCTGTATGTGAGTCGAGGTGAATTCTGCAAAAAGGGAGAAATGGAAGCTGATGGGGACAGCCGTTCTCAGCTCTTTGTGCTGTGGCTGAGTGCTTGCCCAGAAGCACCCGGGCAGGCTGGAAGGGCTGGGGTGCGATGCTCCTATTCTGGGGCTCTACGGCTTGCCCTGGGGTGCAGGCAGCTGCAGGGAAATGCACGTTTTGGGAAGCAGCAGGGTAAGAGACTGCTGCTGCGGGGCAGGACGGCAGGAGGGGTGGGCAGCGTGCATGCAGCGCACTCCCCTCTGTCACTTCATTCAAGTTACGAGCTCTGCTGGGTTCTGGGCTGGAGGGAGCCTCGACAGTATTTCCCACCATTCCCAGGTGCTCAAGTGGGTTTGCTGTTTTGGACTTTGACAGCACTAGAAGAACCATATATCCCTTTCCCATCTAGTCATGCTGGTGTGTAGAAGCTGGCAGCATTTGAAGGGCCAGGTGGGTCTCTGGCTGAAACCCAGGCTCACCCACCATCTTTACCTCCCTGAGACCCTGAGGACGTGTCTGCGGAGGAGCCGGTTCCAAACAGTTGCAGTTGTCACCGTGGTGGCCCTGCCAAGGCCTCCTGGTGCAGGAGCATGCCAGGCCCATGCAGGGCTCTCCTGAGAAGAAAGCATGAGGGTAGGAAGCAGTATCTAAAGTCACTAGCATTGTAAGGGCCTAGAGTGGGAACTAGAAACACCAGGACAAAAGTGGCTGTTACCAGCATAGACCAGGAGGTGATGGATCCAACTCTCCTTCATCGGAGACTGACCTGGCAGTAACCCATCTGTCTAGCTGTGCTAGCCAAAAGTCCTGTGGGAAATGTACTGATTTACACACACCTCCTCTATAGGCTGTCCCATGTTGTCCCCACACTGAGAAGGGTTTCCTGGTAACCACTCCCTATCAATTTGGATAATTACAGAGTAAATTACAGTAATTTCACCTGTTGGGGCCCGAAGTGGACTCACAGGCCACCATGATCCTGATGGGCCTCACCTGGCACCCCCACCCACAGTCTCTGCCCAGGGACTTCACCTCAGCTCGGTCCAGGGCTGCCAGTCTCTGCCCCAACAGTGAAGTAGGAGTGTTGGTTTCCTGCTCAGCTACAGCCCCACCTATGCTTGCTTATGGGCCCTATTGATCCAGACTGACCCACGGATTAACTTCAAACGTTCCTGATCATCACAAACATGTCAGTGACCTGGACGCCTGCCCTGCTCCCTGGTTGGGAGTGGTGGGACCAGCCCTGGCTGGTGGGGCTCTGCTCTGCCACCCTGGGGAGTCCTCTCAGCTCCTTGACCATTCGGGAGTAGTCAACCCTTTCAATGCCCTGACATCAGCTTGGAAAAAAAATAAATAATTTTTTTTTTTTTAAATCGGTGAATTTTTGTGGCTTGACGTGTGTCCGAGTTACTCAAATTTCATGCAGCATGGCACATGTATGCCCCGTATGTTGAGCACTTTGCTGGACAATTTCATCTGCATGCAGTACTTGCAAGACATGACTGCCAGTAAGATCAAGATAAGTAAGAAAATAGTAAATCAAAAATAAACCAAAACGAAAATGATGTAACCATGAAGAAGTTACAAGACATTTGTGCTAATAACATCACAGACTGTGTGTCTGAGTTAATTTCTTCTTAACTCAGACACAAAGTCTGTGATGTTATTATTAGAAAGCCAGCACAGCAGACATCACAGGAAGGCAGGTACAGAAATGACAGCGCTGCAAAGGTCACTCTATTTCTTATTAATTCACGTATTTTCTTAGTAACTAGATTTGTGAAACCGTGAACCGACGCCAAGCTTGAGAAGGCCAGTGAGTATCTTGTGTGACAGCTTCAGAGCCAGGCGCCGCCGCCGCCAGCAGCCGCGGCTAAACCCCGCTGACATTGGATGCAAGGTTCGCCTTTACATTTTAATTTACGTGTTTAAAACCTCTGCACGCTCCTGGAGGTGCGTGCCCGTCGGGAGGAGGCGAGCATCTCCTCTCGCAGTACGTCTTTCGTGCGAAGCAGGCAGCGACTCTCCCGCTGCTCTGTCCCGGGGCTCCGCGGCGCTCCGCGGGGTCTCCGCGGCCAGCACTACGCCGGCAGCCGACCCCACCGCGGCCTCCGCTTTTCCCAAGCGGGCGCAAAGTGCAGAGCCCTTAGCAAAGAGGCAGGAGGGGTTTCAATTCACCCCCCTGCATCTTTGTGGCATAAAAGGGGCTGTTGAAGGCGAACTAGGCAAAGCCACGGCCGGATACGCTCCCCGTGCTGCGGCCCACGTCCAGGGCCGGTGCGGGAGAGCGGCGCTGCCGGCCATCGGGGCAGGGGAGTGCCCGGGGCCAAAAGCTCGCATCCATCGGCTGTTGCTTCCCTCCTCCCCTGGTCGAGGAAGCGAAGAGCAAGGCAAGGCAGAGGCCGGCGGATCCGCTGCCGCTGCAAGGCCTGTTTGGGGGTCCCCCACCTCCAGCCGAACCCAGCCCTCCAGTGTCGCTGAGACCAAGACGGGAGAGCGCAGTGGGCCCGTTCTGGGCCCCAGAGGTCCCCCACAGGTGCCCGCTGCACCGTCCCGCGGCTGCCGCTTCCCGCCACGGCCCCGCCACGGCCCCTCGGGGGCAGCACGGCTTCCGCCTGGCGCCGTTTGCAGTTCGCCGCCGGTGAGACCCGTGCTTATAAAACCACCCCGCGCTTTAAATCCGATGCCGAGCAGCAAGCAGGCATGCCCCGTCGCAGTTTTGTAGGGAGCGCTATGGGGAGGGGGAAGAGGGCAAGCGGCTCCCGGTGAGACTGGGTGGTCATCAAAGGCGCCTAGAAGAGAGATCTCGCTCCTTGGCCCTGGGGACACAGCTCCCACTCAGCGCTTCCCGGGGTCCTGGGGGAGTCTCAAGTCAGGTCTCGGGTATTTCCTGGCTTGTGCGGGGCCAGGGCTCCTCCCGGGACACGCCAAAGCTCCTGTGCAGAAGGTGATCGGTCACCTCTACGTGGGCAGCGAGTGTGGCTCCACTAGGGACATGGCAGTGAGCGCGGGGTGTCAGGAAGGGGATGTAAGGTTGTGGGGTGGATTTCTGGTGAGCCGTCGTGCAGAGAGTACCCGTTACGCATCTTCCAAAGTGGGTTTGAAACAAACGTTTGACTAACAGCGAACGAACGCATAGCAAACGGTGGGAACCGCAAGGCAGTAGCAGGAGAATCCACTTGAGGGGAAGCTGGACTCGTTTTCCGCAAGAGACGGAACTTGGGACCCCTGTGAGACCCGCAGTGCCACTTTGGACGGCCTGGGATTCCCAGCGGGGCCCCCAGCCTGGCCAGGCTGCCACCGGCACAAAGGCATTTTGTTCTAAGAGCGACTAAACAAAACAAACAAATAAACAAACAAACAGTAAATATTTAAGTTTTTTTTTAATAGAGGGTATACTGTCGTTCGTCCCCACACTCAAGGGCTGCTCAGTTGTCCTCAGTGTCCGTGCCCGAGTCGGGGTGCCGGACTAGCAGCCGGGAGCAACGGGGAAGCCTCACTGGGCGCCGTCCAGCGGCGGCCGCGACGGGGCATAGCTCCTGCTTTTGTTCCTGTTTTCCTGGTTTTCGCTTAGATTCTCCCTCCCTCTCGGCAGCAACACACCGAAACGCACCCCATCGAAAGCAAGTGGGGTTTTGTCTCGGCTCCCTGGCTGGCAGCCTGTTGATGGCGGACACCTCCTCGCCGCCTTGAAGGCAAACCTGGCGTACTCCGGTGCCGGGAATGCAGCACAACAGGCGCCCACGCAGCTGACCAGCTCTTTGCTTTGCTCCAGGTTAGCTCCCAAAACACCGGGAGAAAATAGAAACAAAAATAAATTAATTGCTCCTGATCCTATTCAGGAATCTTAAAAACAAATAGCTTCCCCGAGCCAAAGAGAGCAAGGCGTTCATTTAGCAGCAACGGGGCTAAACATTTGTTGAGCTGGGAAAGGAACAAATGAGAAAGTGTCATTCATGGCTACAGCTGCCGCTGGCCTCTCCCAGCCACTTCCACCAAGGGCCCTTTGGAGTTGATGACACCGCTGGGTCCCCTCACGGGCGGACTGATTAGATTAGACGTGATTGCTGCCGTTCACGTTAGTAGCTGGCACACTTAGACAAATCGCTTGCATGAATTACGGGCGGGCCGGGAACGCTGCTTTAGAGGGTCACTTGTAATTTCGATTATATGTGATTAAAGGCTTTATACGTGAAAAGGCTTAATTTGCACCCATTTGCTTTTCGGTTTAGAGGGGTCTGTACGAGACGTAGTGTACTGTCAAACTTTGTTTTACCTCCGGGAACACTTGTGTTTAGCGGGTCAGTGTCAACTCTTTTTCTTTTGTGATGGATTCAGTTAAAAATAGCAATACTTTATTATTTTCCTTGCGGTGGAACGGGTACAGAGGAATGCCAACACGCACTCACTGTATGGAGAGACTATACATAGTCTCAGAAGGCATATACATATTTTCTTTTTTTTTCTTTTTTTTTTTTCCCTGGAGAAGGTATCAGTGGAGAAAACGCCAAAGTATTACAACTTTAAACAAACAAACAAACAAATAAAAAAACCCCACAAACAAAAAAACAAAAACCGGCAAAGCCCGGGAGCTTTTGCCTGAGCTCCTGAAGCAGCAGAGCCCGAGGCTGGTGCCCGGACTCTGCTGCCACCCTCACCTCGGCTCATCGGGGCCGGGAGGGATTGGGATCCTCGTCCCCTGCCCTGGCAGCCTGGGGGGCAGTGAGAGCAGCAGTGAGACTGCGCTGGAAGTTCCCTAATGCCAGCTGATAAACGGGCACCGCGGCTGCCCCACTACCTGGGTGATCCTGGGGTCTGCTTCCCCCACCTTTAACTCTTTCCTCTGATTATATTTTGACTTTCCTTCAAAAGACAGTGAACGACAAGCCCTGAGCGGGAATGAACAGCGAGCCGAGCAGCCAGGGGGCTAATTCTGGGCTTTAGCAAGACAAGGTCGATGCGTTTCGCTGCGGCAGGGTCTGCCGGCCGGCGGGCTGCGGGGAGAAAAGGCGCTCCTCTGCCAAGGGCACGGCGAGGCTGAGGGGCGGAGGAAGGGCGAGAGCTCTCCTCCGTGTCGCGGCTAAATCACCTATACACAAAGCTCGGGAGAGGACGGCGAGGACTAGTATTTAGTGATAGCAAACCCCAGCTTTTACCGCGAATCTCTGTGGTGCCACTATTAATGATGATTATTACCATAATAATAACAGTAAACAGGTTCTGATCGGGCGCCGTCGAGTCCGCCGATGCCGCGGCCAGAAGCATTTTCCATAACCTCCCTGGTCCCAGGTTAAACTCGCCCAGACACACCACCCCGGAGACCAGGTGATCGGTGTCTTCCCTCCCCAGCCGTGGGGAGCCGGCTCCGGGCCCCCGGAGGGAGCTCGCTGCGAGAGGCAGCCGCCTGCTCGGGCAGGAGGGCTGCGGTGAAACACTTCCAGGAAAAGATTAATGCGCGCAACAGAAGGTTAGCGGAGTTATTATCCTTTTCAATTCATTTTTTACTTAAAAACGCAATGGAATTATTCATTTTTATTAAGGAGGAAGAAATTAAAGATTAGGCTTTAGGCTGTATTTTACCTCCCTCTAATCGCCTCTGGGATCGGATTGGAGTAATCCTGACGACGAGATGAATTCGCCAGTGACTCGGATTTTGAGTGCATGTGGAGATACGTTATGATAATAATGCAAGTGAGCAATATCAAGAACATAGCTTAAGAGTGAATGAAACACAAAACCGATTACGAGGAAAAAGAGAACAGCAGCTTTCCCGGGCAGAACACGAAATCAACTCCAGGCATAACTTTTGCCCTTAATTCGTCCGACAGTTCGTAACTTTGGGAAGCTGGCGGGCCCACTCCTTCCTCCGCTGCCCCTTCTGCCGGTCTCGGTCTGTGCCGTCAGCCTGGAGAGAGGTCCTGACTCGGGGGGATCGGCCCACCCTGCAGCCCGCGGTGCCCTGAAAAATAGAAACCAGGCAAGAGGTTACTTCTTGTCACCCTCAAAGCCTGTGAATCTCTCTGCCTCGGGAAAAAAAACCTTCCTGCACAAGCACTGCAGCAGGATATTTGCAGCTCGACAGATAGGTAACATCGTTAAAAAGATGTGGTCTGAGAGCAAGGAACAGGACTGGAAAAATATAACGACAATTGTATTGGTAAATCTATCTATATTGCGGGCAACTCCAGCACTAGCCAGGCTCTATCTCTGAGACGAAATGGAATCACTTCCCCGCCTCCCCCCCCCCCCCCCCC
>VWZK01006110.1:118919-150468 GCA_013396935.1 Baryphthengus martii
CCCCCCCACACCCCGCCCCGGAGAGGTCAAGAGTCGGGACAGTTTGAGACTAGGGGCGGTGGGGAGAGTTAGTTTTGCTTTTAATTTCTGTTATTAGAGATTCAGGTTATTTTTAAGTTTCACTAGCCTCGATACATTTCCTATGGCACAGCCTACGGCGTGGGGCAGGGCTTTCGTTTTCAGAGGAGCACGGGGCACCCTTTCCCCGGGCAGCACCCGTTTTCCGCGCACCGCAACGTGCAGTTTCCAGCGCAGTTCGGCAAACGAGTTCTCCGCCTTTTTTCACCTTCGAGTGCAGGAGTGTGGTTAGTTTTTCTCCTCGTATTGCTGGGAAGGCTAAACACACGGGTTTTACTTCTGCAACTGATGTAATTTTGATTTATTCGATAATTCTCCTCTCCTCTGTCAAAGGAACCACAGCGAGGATGAGGAGAAGGTGGGTGTTTGCTAAAGAGATCGTCGGTGATTTTTCGGCTAAAGTCGAGCTCTGGGGATGGGACAGGGTCTGGGGGTTTGGTTTTTTTTCTACTTTTTGCAGCGTCCAGTTCTCAGCCTCGGGTCTCTTTGCCCTTCTCGTGTCGTTCCCAGGCAATTACAAAAACCACAAGCTGACTCACAGCGGGGAGAAGCAGTTCAAGTGCAATATCTGCAACAAGGCTTTCCACCAGGTGTACAACCTGACCTTCCACATGCACACCCACAACGATAAGAAGCCCTTCACCTGCCCCACCTGCGGCAAAGGCTTCTGCAGGAACTTTGACCTCAAGAAGCACGTCCGCAAGCTGCACGACAGCGCCCTGGGACTGCCCCGGCCCCCGGCCGAGTTGGGGGGGCCTGACGAGCCGCCCCCGCNGGCCAGCTCCCGCCGCTGCCGCCCGCCTCTTTGCATGCACCTGTTAAGCGGTTTTGTGTATTATGCTCTATATCGCCGGTAACGTTTATGAGACTGATCGTTTCATCTTTTTTTTTTTTTAAATATATTTTTTTGGTTTGTTTCTTAAGGACTTTTTTTGTTGTTGTTGTCGTTGCATCTCAGGTGAAGAGATGGTTTAAAAAAAAAAAAGAAAAAGCGCCAAGCCAATTTCTGCTGTATTTATTTCGGATCTGTATTACCCGAGCCGGGAAAGCTGCACCACTTTAATTATTTCGATGTATATATATATTTCCATTGTGTTGATCCTGCCCTGCCTCCGCTGCCTGCTGGTTATGCCTCCTTTCTTGGTTTCCTCCTCTCCCTCTTCCCCTTTAATATCGTATCTATATGGACAGAGCTGGTTCGCTATGTATGGATTTGAATTTCGGTTTGATTCTTGCACGTGAGAAAAAAAAAAAAAGAAAAGAAAAAAAAAGAATTCGTTGATCTGGTGGAAATAAATATTTGAACACGCGTGACTACGGCGGCAGGGGCTGGCGCTGCCGGCCGGGGAGCGCGGCGCTAGCGCTGTCTAACGGCAAACGTCTCCCGCTTCCTTGCCAAAACACTGAAACAACCGCTAAAGACTTTAATTAAGAGGGGTAATTAGTTCGGATTGATCAAAGCCGGGTTGTTATGTTATTAGCTGCTCAGCAGATTCTGCCAAGCCGAGCCTTGAAAGTGGAGCCTGCTCGTCGGTGGCCGCCTGAGGAGCGGCGGGAGGGGGAGGCTGGGTTTGTAACGCTCTCGGGGGTAACCGAAACAGACATGAAAAACGAGTGCTTCCCCACCACCTCGGGAAATGCTGGTGTCCCCGCTCACCTCCCACTGCCAGCCTAGGGCCGTGTCTGCGGCCCCCGCTTCGGGCTCGGGGATCCTTTCCGGGCGGGGGCGGGGGGGATGCTCGCTGGGGCACTGCGGGGGTGCCGGGCGGTACTTCTCTCCGGAGCAGGGTCAGAGGGTCCCGGGGAGAAGCGCAGGCCTCCCTGCGAGCACTGGGGCTTTGCAGCGCTCTCAGAGGACCTGACGGTCACGTTTGCGGGACCGCTCCGGAGCGGAGCTCTAGCAAACGGGTGATCTGGTCCTGCGGGGCATCGCTCCTCTTGCCTAGGTTTTGCAGCGACTGGAGCCCTCCCTAGATCTGGGTTGTATGGGAAAGAGGAAGACGCGATGGTTATATCGTGCCTAGAGCATTGTAGGCAGGAGAGTGATATCCTTTTGCAGGTGGTGCTACCGCCCCCTCCCCGAGCAGCCCCTCTCAGGGGTGTTTGCAACCAGCCGGTCTGGCCTTAAAGTTTAGGCCGGCGGCACTTGTCTCGCTGTGCACCTTTGAAACTGGCTGAGAGGGGAAGCAAGTCTTTCTCCTTTCACACATCTCGGATTACTGAAGTAATCCTCTGAACGGACGGCTGTACTTGCAAAAAGCAAAGCAACAGGTCGGCTCGACAGCTCAGCCAGACCTCCGGGGCACCCCGGCAGGGCTCAGCCCCTCACGGAGCCTGGGGGAACCCGGGGGACGCGCAGCTTCCCTCCCGTCTCCTGGGGAAAACCAGTCCGTAGCCTGGCTGGCGATTTGGGTGGAGGGAGTTCAGTGCAGCCCACTGACGCGCGTCGCATGTGCAGCGGCGTGGGGGCACCTCACGGAGCGAGGTTCCGCTTCGGGGACCTCGGGGAAAGGGGGAGCCGCTCCCCGCTTTTCCACGCTGCTTTGCGGCGGCGAGGGTAAGCGGGAGGTAGCGGGGTGCGGGAGATGAGTAACCAGCTGAAGTTAAAACTCCCGGATAAATGGGGAGATGGGGCTGGAAAGGTGCCGAGAGGAAAGGGTCCTGCAGAGCGTTGGGAACAGGATGGGTTTCCCCTGAGGATCCGCCCCTGTGGTCACATCCTCTCCAGCTCTGCCCGACTCCCGAGGTCATTCAGGCTTCAGAAAGGCTAAATTCCTCCGCAAGCGAGTGAGTGCAGTGCATCGTTAGTTCTTCTTTTCTTACTTGCCTAAGGTAAACTTTTGTAACAGGTAATGAAAGGCAAGGTCTCCCAGGGATCCCGCTGAAATTATAGGAGTGCGCCATTTCTGCGAGCCTCTGCTTAAGTGAAATAAATCGAAACAGAAGTCCAACTTAACTTTTCTTATTGTTCAGCAAGTGTGGTAGTACAAGATACTGCAACTATCTTGGAAAGGTGCTAACTATGTTCGTTTTAGAACTCTTAAACTGTTCAAAACTATTCAAGCATTGCAAGAATACGGAAACAGTCACAGAAGTATTTCATACCCTGACAAAAAGATATGAATGTAAATATATGATGAAATGAGTATAACTGGACACCTTGTGTTTAGCATGTGACATCAGTCTCAAATGAAACATCCACACAAGGCCTGAATACACTACAGAAAACTGTGCTCTGGTTACCCAGAGGCCTGCCAATTCTTTACCTTTTTTTTTTTTTTTTTTTTTCACCCCAGATTGTTTTCTTAGTGCGGGGAGAAACGAGGGCTCAGGCCTCCCCAGGCAGCAGCAGTTAATTTATTCCTTTTGTATGGTTAGAGAGGGAGAGAGAATTTCTGACATCGCTTGACCGTAGACCTTTTTCAGGTTTATAAACAGTAATCGGTATTTTGCCTTCCTTCCTGTAAAAGACCTGCAGTCATTGCATAATCTGGGTTCTTCTGCGTCTTCCTGATGAAAAATGCTATTTTTGCTAAGGAACTTGCATGCAGGAGTGACTCCATTTTGAAATGGAGTGGAAATGAGGCACTCCAGTTTTATTCCAAGGTGAAGTAGAGAAAGTCAGTGATGGGCACGGATAAGTGTTTCACCTTCCTGGATTTCTTGAGGTAAAAACTACAGACGTGGGACTCCACAGGGAGATAAGGATAGCTCATTTGTTGTTTTGCTATACAAGACCATGTTTGTGTCAAAGGCTGGGATTAATACATGTCTTGTAAGGCCTGTGCAGCATTACTTTTCATTTCCTGTCTTTCAAGATTAATCTCAGGTTAAGTGAGTTTCTAGTTAACGGTCAGAGGCAATTCAAAGCTGGTGAAATCATCATGAGAGACAAAAGCTATAATTTCATACATATTCAAAGATTAGAGCTGTTAACAGGTTTTATCACAGACAAGATTAATACTTTTAATTTTATTTTTTCTTAAGATATTTTACAGCGAATAATTTTTATAGGAATAATAGAGTCATCTCTTCCAAAGGGAAAGGTTATGTGTTCTGGTTCCTGCATGCCAGTCAGACTCTTTGCCATATTATCCATATCGTGCATGACAACTGGTAAGCCTCATTCTACCAGTTCCGTGTGGATACTGGGAGGAGAAGGGCACTGGTGTGTCTGGATCTGCTAAAACAGCTGCAGAGTTGAGTGTTAGCATCCTGGTGACACTGCAGCCCACCCCCCATTAATCACAACAGCTTCACTTTAATACTGAAAAATAGGGAGATCAACCTAGTGCCTATGGGACGCTGGAGCAGAAACCCCTTGTAAAGGAGGAGCTGTTGTCCTCTATCCCACCCTGTCCCTACCGAAGCTATCTCAGATGGTACTGAATATCTTCTGTGCTTGTCAGATGCTACAGTTAGGTCAACACTTACCAGTGCAGAAAGTGCCAAGTATCTAAAAGAGTTACTACAGCTGCCATGTATGGCTGTAGAAACAAAATAGAGCTACTGCAGGATATTCTCACAGAGTCGGATACAAAGATTTTTCTGAAGCCGAAATACTACTGCTTTGTACTACTGCTTTCTTAATGAGAGGAAAAAAAAAAGACAAAGATACTGGTAATGACCTTTGGGGTTTCTTAGCTGATGGGTTTTTTTTGTGTTGTTAGTTGTTATTTTTTTTTCCGGGTCATTGTTGGGTTTTTTGTTTGTTTTTTTTGTTGTTTTGTTTTTAAATGAAAATTCTGTGTATGTAAAAATCTAAACTAAGTACAAAGCTTTTTAATAGCTACCCCAAACCATACTCTAGTTCACAGGTAGGTAAACAGAAATCTAGCATATCTCAAGGTACCCAAAATGGATATTGGATACTATTTAGTCAAGGGAGCACTGTGGTTTTAATTTTCCTTTTTTTCTTTTTTCCTTCTTTATTACCACGATGGTGAAAATAGAGGGACTAAACAAAGTGTCACAAATTCATTTGGAGACAGCACAAACGAAGGCATGTGAGTCACTGCTTAGTACCGCAACAGTTTAATTGGACAGTGCTTGAAAACTAGAAATTAGAAAGCTTCTAATCTGCACCTCATGTGCCATACTTAGAATAGGACAATTATCATTTTGTTCTTTGGTGCTTGCTAAAGGAATCAGGGACCTAATTTGTGCCTGGTGTTTTGACATGTTAATATGAAATAATTACAACTCTGTAGGTACGTAAAGGTTTCCACCCACTGGCTCTTCAGTTACTGATTCGCTCGGGTACCATCCTTACAGAGGGAGAATTGTGTTGTACCCTGCTGGCAACTGTAGTCATAATTCAGTAGTAACTCCCACCTCTCCAGTAAAAACAGTGGTAGTTTTAGCCCCTGTAAGTGCAGTGATAGCTCCAACTCTGCTCCATGCTTGGTCCCCCTTCTCCTCCCAATCCGAGGCTACAGCTGGATTAGTTTTGGGTGACCATTTAGGGCTGCACAGTGCACTGCGACCCCCTGTAACAGCTTGTTGCACTCCCAATGAGTCCCATGGCTTAGCAGAAAGTTGTCCTTTTGCTTCAATTATCTGTGACTCTTGAAGCAAAATGAAGTTTCCAGTTTTAAAACCTCTGGTGGTATTATGAGGTATGAGCAGTGTCTATCTTTGGTCCTCTTTTGAAGCTTTTATGGAATTTATTTAATGTCTCCTCTATTCACTCACTGTTGTAATCAAATCCTTACATATTTGATTAGGTATAGTATTAAATCCAATAACCATGCCTATGGAAATACAAAACTCCTCCCTTTTTGCCTTTGAGATGTCTAGTATTTCATCAACATTATTATGTGATTTCTAAGAAATCATCTTCAGTTACCTATCAATTAAAGGACATAGAGAAGCTGTTTTTCTGATTTTTCTTTTTTTTTTTCTGAATAGTTCTATGAAAAACTAATATGTAATAAGTTTGATTTTGGGTTGAAAATGAAAGAGTGATACTTTGCAAATGTAAGTATGAGCATCTTATCTGCAACTGCACAGGTAGGTTAAACGTTTATTTTCAGGGATGGGACTATAAGATTCAGTTGCAGACTGACAGAGGGTGTACGAGAAACCTTGATTCAGGGTACTTTAGCTTAGAGGGATTAAATACAATGGATGACACAAAATAAACCTTTTCAAAAGATTTCTAAAACACCTGTTAACCTCTTGGTATTACCATGAAATGTTTGAAGAGTTTATACCTCCACAGAAAACCTTGCCTAATTCAGATTCAAAAGAAATAATCTTGAACAAGAACTTTCTTTCTAAATAACAATAATGAAGAACCCTTGGATGATAAATACGTTCAGATTAATATTTTTATCTGAACAAGCAAGAATTTGAAAAAGTAATCTCTGCTGTAGAAGTTAAAATGTGAACCACATGTTCAGAAAAATGTTTAGCTTTAACTAGAAAAACACTTTGATGGATTGTTTCTTTTCCTGTGTTCACCAGAAAATTAAAAAAATTTCAATGTTATTTTCTAGCCTACTATATTTTAAAGGAACAATATGTTGGCTTTTAATAAAAAAATGGTGATGAGGAATGCAGGAATTGCATATTTGTTTTTTCTTTTATGTTTGCCAGCAAATACATTAATCTACATATCATAAATAAGAACACATCTTTAAAAAACACTTTGAGCTACTTTAACTGAATCCTAAAAGCTGAGGGCAAATGCGTGCTTGTGTCCTGAAGTGCTTTTGCATCCCTTAAACCTGGCAAGTGCAAGAGATACAGAGAAACTAATTTTGATGACATTTTTCAATTTATGGGAACTTCAGTTTGAAGAGCCACAGTAGAACAGGCTAGAACAGTTAGGTAAAGACCAAAACAAATTCATAATTACTTTTGTAGAAAACCTGTAATTATTAAGATTTCACATAGTAAAGTCACGGACTGTTTTGATTTGCTAGTTCCAAGAAGCAGAGACACCCTTCCCTACAAACAGCGTTTCTTCTGTTCTTGTGGAGCGTGCTGGTTCTCTAGGTATGTTCTTCTCACTTATTTTTAGTAATGAAACATACAGCTACATTTTTTTTTGGTGAAAATATTAAATTACATAAGGTTTATAACTACAGCAGAGAGTGAGTTACCCCAAAATGGATTTGCCACAATAAAGGCAGCTCAGTCCTCAGCAATGTAAAACTCGTATTTCTTGAAAAAGCACTCAGCCACTGTTCATTTAGAAAAATTCCCTCCATGATGCTCAATGTTATTGCACACCAAACTGACGTGTAGTGGAAGTTACAGTGAGAAAAGAGCTATTTTAATTTATTCAAGCAAAGGAGTACATTGCAGCCGAGTTGCATTTTCTATATTTAACATATATCTGTCTCTACAGTAGTTACAGAGGGTGCTAATTTGTAAAATTATTTTTTTTGAGAATCTTTCTTTAGAAATTTCTTTGACAAATGAGCATATCTCTGTAGAAGTTTCCAAGTAGATTTTGATAAAATATTAGTATAAAAACTTGCTGTATTGGGAGGAATTCTCTTGAAACCAGAGATAACCAGCTTAAGGGTAAGGAAGCGTCTGCTGGGTTGGGTTCTTGCCTGAGGAGGTCACGCACATATTCAAACACCTCTTCTGCTTCACGTGCTTCCAAGCACTTCATCAGTGTCTGTCCAGTGCTATAGAGTCAGTGTGTTTGGTTTGGTCTTTCCTGCTTTAACTGGACTACTTCTCTTCATGTAAATCACAGACAGTCATAGGATCAGAGAGCTAGAGATGGAACTTTGATCCCAGATCTGCAGCATGAGTTTGGCCCAATTGCAGGTGTTCAGTACCAGTATTTTGCAAGACAACTGCCTTTTTAAGTGTGGATTAATTAAAAATGATCTTATTATGCTTAAGCGACTCATAAGCAGATAGAAATAATTTAAATGTGAATGTCAGGCGTCTCAGGAGCATTCCCCAGGCCCCAGGCTGTTTGCTATTCTAGATTCTGGGAACTGAGTTTTCATTCTACCAGTGTCAGAAAAGAGCTGTTGGTTACTTAGGGTGGGGTTGCAATACTTTTGAAAGATCTTGGTTTCACCCTAGTGCACAATGAAGATAAAGTCTGGAATTATGAGATTATGTGCCAACTGGCATTCTTTCCTTCCGAGCCAGTTTTGTTGCTCATCTTTGTACAAGCTGTCTGCTGCTTTTACAGAGCTCTTAGCCTGTTTGGTTTTTGTTTTGCTTTTTTTTTGTTTGTTTGTTCTTGTTTGTGTTTGTTTGGTTTTTTTTCATTTCTTAAAGAGCATGAAGCATAAATTTATAAAGCGTCCCAGTTTTATCCAAGGTTTAGATATAGTTACCCTCTTCCCCATATTTTTAATCAAATGGTTGCCAAACACCACATGGAGTAATTGGATTATGAATTTTTTAATTATTTTTTTTTTCTGGATTATATATTTTTTATTTTTTAGCAAAGTGCAATCTGGTTCAAGGCATAAGTCAAAACAGCCTGTGTACTTTGGGCAACGCTTACCGCAAAAATGTGGGCATCTTGACAAGAAGCAAATGAACATAAATGCCTGTATTTTCTACATCATCAATGGAGAGACATAGGTGCCTCTAGCAGCACAAAAAAACACCTCCTGTGTTATGTGCTGTCTTCACTGCAGGTAGTTTGCAGTTCTAGCAGCCTTCTGAAGCAATCCAGCTACTGAAGCACTCATCTTCTCTACTACGACTTCTGGGAGGACAAGAGGAAATCCCAGCTAACAGTGCTAGTGATCACTTTTTGCATAATAATTTGAAGGTGATGTTGCTTATCCACATAGCTGGAGGATGGACAACTGTACCCTTGCTTTGTTAGGCTGGCTCATAATGCCAACATCTGCATCCTAGAAGACCATTCTTGTACTCAGGCATGGAGTATGCTGAGTGAAAGTGCTCTCCAAGCTTCCTAGGCTGTTTCGGGTTTGACATGAAAGCATTGATGGGGCCGGCAGGACAACAAGAAAATAATCTTCCTTCCCCTGCCCTCCTGGATTGAGCTTTCAAAGCGTACAGAGCTGCTGATCTAGCTGAGTGTCCTGGAGCACATGTGCTGTTTTCAAGCAGCTTTGGAAGAAGGGATGGAATCCCAGCCCTACTGCCTCACAAGTGCATGCTGTAACCACGGGCTGCTCTGTCTTGCATGCCTGGCTGTGCAGTGTTTTGATTTAAAGAAGAGGTGAAAAATGCTCTCATGTAAGATACTATGTGGCTTGCTTGTTTTCAGCTTTCACCTTGGATTTGGGTATGGTCCATCCTGTGTTCTGCAGATTAAGGGCTTTTTTCATGCTGGATGAGCTGAATTCTGACAATTTTTAGATTTCATGACCAAACATAACTCATTTGCACCTGATAGATTTTAAGAAGCCTTAGAGTCCCATCAATGCAAGCTGGAATGACTCACTCTTGAGCCCATGGTTGTGTCTGTATTCAACCATGAAGAATTCACAGCCTAGCAAAATGCCTGGGCAGATTGGCTGTAACCGCTGCAGGTAACATCAAAGTAGTTGCGTTTTCTAGTGGCTTGCACAGCTGAAGGAACAGGATGGTTCTGGATTCTTCAGTGAAGGAAAATTAAACTTATAGGAGATTTCTCCTGTCTCTTTAAGAAATATCTCAGAGTTAATTTGAATTTACCGAGTTGTTAAAACTTTGCAACTATTTGAAATAGTCAGGAAGCCTGTCCTGTTTATTTTTGAAAAATGTTATTCCTTGGAGGGAAATTTCTTTTGGATATATGTACCTTTCCAACAAACACAGTATTTGAAAATATTAGCACTGGAGAGCGAGTGTGTTTACCTAGTGAAGGCAAGCATAAGCAAAACTGACTATATAATTTCCCCTGTATTTCCCTCTCACATATAATACTTCGGGTTGTATGAAGTCCCATAAAAGGGAATGCTTCTTGTTTTATCTGTAAAACATTTGCAACAAGTGCAGACAACCTTCTTGACACTGGGATACCTATCAACCTCTTCAAATGTTTGAGAGCCATCATACCCATACCTTATGGCTGGGAAGCCAAGAGGAGAGGAAGCACTAGGAGGAATCTCATGGTGGTCTCGAGACTGCTGGAGCTGGACGGAATGTGAAGCTGAGAACAGGACGAGCTGGAGGCGATGACTGCAGACACTTCTGCTTTCTTACCTCTTCCCCCTACTGGGGACCTGAATTAACCGGCAGCCCATGTGTCAGCATGAACTCAGCGTAAGTCATCTGACATCTCCTCGATACGGCAGCTGCACTTGTAGGGGTGTGTGATCCATTCGCAATGAAGGACTGCGGGCTGGAGACCCTTGATCTCAAGCACTGGGGCTTCTGCCAGGCTGTGACACTGAAAAGCAAATGTAAAATTACGCTCTTTTGATCACGCTGAGGGGTTCTGGAGTTTGGGTGAAGTTTGTTTTGTTTTGTTTTTTTTACTGATAGTGGAATTTAAATCCTATTAAAGTGAATGGAAAAAACATCTGCCCTTTGAGTCCAACTGGTTAGATAAGACAATTTTTGATAGGCAATTATCCTGTATTACCAGGAGTCTTAAAAAGTAAAATATGGTTTATGGTATTGTAACTAATAATTTTCCATTTCCATGGGGCTTTCCTACATGTCAGGAACACTATGCCCTAATTGACCTGGATATTCTCAAGTGTCTTAGAGTTTTACTTTGCTATTATTTTTTAAAATCTGGTGATATAATGTAGTCTCCTATGTTCTTGTAAAAATGAATTATTCAGCATGAGCAGCAGAAAATCTACAATTTAGATACAGATTTTTAAAATCTACTTCTCAATGTTTATGTAATCATGAAAAGTGGTGTGTAATTTTAAAGTAAATAATTCATTTTTATTAAGAGCTTAGACAGAGGCTTTTTAGAACTTAGATTTTGCCACTAGCTTCAGTAAGACCATTGTTGAGATATGGGTATCTGAAATATGAATATGCTGAAATACTATCAACTTTTATATCTAATTGCTTTGTGAAGATGTTATGTTAAAATCGAAATATAAGCATTCTGAAGATAGAGAGGAAGATGGAAGTGTATCCCAAAAATCCAAAGATTTTTTTTTCTCTGTAAAAATGTTTGGGCATCAACAATGGTGGGTATAGTAAGTAACACACACAATATTTTCCACCCACAAAATGTTACGATGCTATAGTCCATTTCAAAATGTGCTGCTGAATAAATATTTATAGATAATCTTGCAGTTTTGGAGTTAGTAGTTTGATCTCTTCCTTAGATAATCTGGGCAGAGTCATTCTGCTGCAGACATACACCATTCAATCAGCCTTATACTCACAGTGGGATACTGCTGCTAATTGCAACAGTTGTAGCTGGAATAGGGGAGCAGCTTCTCAGTGAGATCTAAACAAATTAAGGTTAAATTTAAATGAATCAATCAGACAAAAACCACAACCTTAAAAAGTCGTAACTGTCTGTTGGTTTTATAGCTCATGAGCTAGTAACGCTAATAGCACTGAAAAGGGATTGCTAATTTTCTTATGATCTATCAAATAAGCTGTTATTACCCAATAAATGGGAGTAAGTTTCAGATGCGACTTGATGGCTTAGGGGTCTAACTCAGGTCTTTGGCCTTTCTGAGGATAGATCACTTGGTATTCAGGCTTTTTTGGAGGGCACAGCCAAGACTGAGCTCTCACAGGATCCTTGTGAGGGGGTATCATGTCTGTTTGCATTGTTTCTTTGTTTTCCCAAGCCAGGAGATTTTCCTGGTCTTTGCCATAAAGAAAGATGTATGAGTTCAGTATCTATGAGTTGAAAAGGTATTTTGTTATTGGCTCCTTCTGTTGTGAACCTTCATTGCACCAGTGAAGGAACCTGTTGTCAAGGAAGACAGATGGAATTCAAAATTGTGGTGTTTATTGTTTGGTTTTTTTTTAAATCCCAATCTGACCACTAATGCCATAATTTTATATTTGTCCATATTAAAGACAAAAGTGGGTCATAACAAGATACCCTTGAATGATATACTCTTTTAATTAAGAGGAGCATGCTCCTCATGATGATGAGGTGGATGACCAGAGCACCTGTTCTGGCTATAAAACTGCAATATGTATCCCTCCCTACTCTGAAGAAACAGTCTTGAGTTAGGCTTTTGCACTGGAATTACACTGATCATGTCTAAGACTGCAGCTAAGCACAAAGAAACTTGGCTGTAAAACCAGACATAGGAGAAAATCTTCATTGTTAAAGTCACTGACAGATCCTGTCATCTCTGCGAAATCCAATTGAACTAAATCTTCGCTTGATGATTCAGCTGTGAAGGGCAGAGATTTACGCAATTGTTTTCTGTGGCTGGTAATTGAAAGCAAACAGTGGAAATTCAGTGGGAGGCTTTTGGGAAAACCCAAGATTGTAAACTTGCTTTTCCCATAATTTCCCTTTGCATAAGTAGTTAATTCTGTCTCCCCGCCCCTCCCTCTCTCGCACACACACATGTACAGAGGAAAAAAATACCTTAGGTATACTCATTCAGATCAGTAACTGTATACTCATCTTGTGTTTGAGGCTTTATGAATTCCTGTAGAGAGCAGGTATCTGTGTTTTACTCACCATTCCAGACTGAATACCTGGTTCTGTCAGAGACCTGTGCATATGAGCACTTGGCTTGCTTGAAGTCCTCCTACTCAACAAGGTATCAGAATGGAAACTTCTCAAAAATAGCACTGTCATGGAGACATAGACTCTGCTTTAGCAGGTCCTGCCACACAACCGTGTGATTGGCTGTACTGGCAAATTCCAAAGTAGTTGATCAAATAGAATCAGGGAACCCTCTTGGGCACCGAAACTCAGTTGTCCTTACTATGTCTAGTCACTAGCAGGGTTATAGAGTGGGCCAGACAAGACAATTCCCTATACTCACAGTGTCTCCACTTTCCCATGTTTAGTGTCACTGGTTCTATAACAAGTGATGAGTCTGACTTAACATATTGTCCCTAAGATCAAACTGCTCACAAGGATGGAAAATGACCTAGAAATTTGCAAACTAAACAAGCATTACAAGCAAGACTTCAAAAAACATGTGCTTGTTGCTTTTTTCCAGGAATTCTGTACATTGGAAGCATTTCTTTTGGTGCTTTATCTGACATTAATCTTCCCTAATAGAAGGTGTTCACGGTCTAATTGTCTACCAATGATATACATGTCTGGACTCCCCTTACAGTCACTGGAAAGAAATAAGCATTTCTGGAGCATGATCCATCTCCTCTAAAATTAGTTGGATGAACTATGCTTTAGAGTTGCTGAGTATAGAAGGAGTAGTAATAGTCATCTTGGGATATAGTTGTAAGCACCGATTGAACTGGCTGAATATCATCTTTCTGTGCCTTTTTGGTAGGTACACGGCGACATTCATCAGTTACCTAATTCCACCCACATACTATGCATTCTTCAGAAAATAGATGGCATTCAGAAATGCCATGACTAATTATCCTTCTTAATAACAGCAATACCCTCTGTTTTTAATATTTTCTTTTTCATTTCCTCAGCTTTGAGATGTCACAGAATCACAGAATGTTAGGGATTGGAAGGGACCTCGAAGGATCATCAAGTCCAATCCCCCTGCCAGAGCAGGAACCTAAATGACATCACACAGAAAGGCATCCAGGTAGAAGTTTTAGCAAACACATCAGCCTTCACATGTTCCATTTGCAGGCATGTCCTTCTGCATGGACAACCAGATTGATGCATTTCCTTTGGTGGTGGTCTTAGTATTTCCTTCTGTGCCTTGTGCATTGTATATCCCGTTACTCATACTTCCCTAAAGGTAATAGTCTCACGGTACAGGCTAAATTTGATGTACCTTCTTTCTCAAGAGATGCAGCTTATTTGTATTTCAACATCCATTTTAAATGTGTGTGGGTTTTTGTGTTTTTTTTTTTTGTTTGTTTGTTTTGTTTTTTTTCCCCTGGATCTGTTTAGATATTTGCATATATTTTACCACAACACAGTTCCTAGTTTGTATAGTAGTCAAAAGGAAAATAGTTTCAGAGCTGCTATATTACTTTTTTTTGGAGATGTTCTTCAGTTGTGTGCCTTATATGACCTGCTTCTCCTGTTTGTGCAGGATGCTAAAGTAAAACTCTTTGTTTTGTGTCACTTTGTACAGAGTTTCCTTAATGATACACATTCCTTCCCTTAATGATATAAACCACATCTGCTGAAAACCTGTAACACCTTTGCCTTTGCTACACACTTCTGTTTCTAAGCTGGAGTGTCTGGTGCCATAGTGCTGCATTTTGTGTGTGTGTTGTTATTTGCTGGTACTACCTTTCTGGTTTATAGTATGTATGTCACTGGTGCTAGCGAATATTTCTCTCTGCTCTTCTGAGTAGCTTGTTCTGGCTTTCTAATGATTTTTTTTTCTAATATGAAGTTGTTTTATGTTAGTGATTTTTTTTTTGTATTTCTTTTGAGTGTCATTCTCTTGTGATCTTTATTATCATCATGTTACATTTACCAGTGAAATAGCTATCTTGTATTAATAGGTACAACTGGGTTACCCACTCACTAGCTGCCTCTGTGGGTTCCTGATTTCTCTCATAGAAAACACTTCTTTGTATGAAGGGTCTTTTCTTTACAAAACAATAAGACTCAAACGGCATAAACAACCTATCTGATTTTCTTTCCCTTTCTGCTGCAGTGAGCTTGCCACTTGAGACCCTTGCTCTGCTGATATCTCTGTCTTTTTGCCCAATACCATTTGGAAATGAACAGCTTCCTGGATTGCAGACCACTTAGCTTTGCACTTTCAGATCCTATACAGATTAACACCATTAACTCCTTCCACTTAGTTCAGCTCTCTTCAGTGTCTTCTGTTTTCTAAAGTCCTTGCAGAACACATTTCTGGCATTAGTCTGCACAACAGCCATGGTCAGTTAATTTTTTTTTCTACTGATATTATACCATCTTGGTGAGACTGCTTACTTCAGTGGAGAACTGTAGAGGGATACACCAAAAGGCCTGTGAATAAACAGCAAGTTGAATATATATTCTTGTACTGTAGCTCATGCCTGTCATGTTACCTCAGGGCTTAAACTCTTACTGGAGCCCAAAGTCCCAGCTTATCCCTACCGCCCACTTGTTGGGCATCTTCTGCACTTGCCTTGGAGAGGGTCAGCTGGCTTCCCACCTGGGAAAGTAAAACATATGGGGGTCCTGGGTCATGCTTGAGCTCTTCCACTATAATTAATATGGATGCAAAATGGCCCAGACCACACGTCTCTGAAAACTTAGACTGGTGTGTGGCTCCTAGACTTGAGAGTCGTTAGTAAAACCACGTCTGAAATATCCTTAAACAAAGGTGAGCAAAGCAGTAAGTCATAGCCAGAATCATACAGAATGTAACCACAGAGGCAGTAATTTCCTAACAACTTCATAACACCAACCATAACTAAACACAAAGCCTGTGTGACAGCAAAACACAGATGCAAAAGTATATGCATAGGATGCTTGCAGATTTACTTGGCATTTGACGTGCATCTTTCCTCCTTGCTCCGTGACTCTACTTGTAATTTAAAACAATTTTCAGTATCAAAAATGAGTAAATGCAGAATTTGTGTGGAATAGCAGTGAATGATTGCTAAAACATAAAGCTAAATCATGGGTATGCTGTCAGGATACTACTCAGGCAAAAGTAGTTGTTGAAGTATGGAAGTGGAAAGGGTAATTGAAAAAGGTGGGAGTTTTGTGACATTAGTAATTTATGTTTAAATTGTGAGTTAAGACTAACATGAAAAACCTCTATTAAATAGGGAGGATTAAAAGTTTGAATGAGATTAACTTGCCCATGAAAAAAGAGTTTGGCTGTGAGACCTCTGTTCTAGGGGAAGTACATCTGTTAATTTAACCCCACATAGTTCAGCATAATGCAGAGCTGGGACTGATGTGCCTTGGCAGGGTCTCTGCTTCTGGAGATGCTGCTTTGGGCTGGCTCCTAGATAGCTGAAGTGGCTTGGGAAGATGCTATGGTGCCAGGAGTTTCCTTCCTCTGTGTGAAGAAAAGCCAAATATTGCTCACAGCTGCTATTTTTCATCTCTAATAAAGCTCTGGCTGGTAATGATTTTTCTTTGTATTTTCCAGAGACAGAAAGGAGGCTTATGCTCTTTTCACAGGCTCTTGGATTTCCTCACCACTTTTTTTCAGCTTCTAACAGAAAATGAAACACCACAAATGACGTGCAGTAATTGAATGACAGCAATGTGCAAGGAAGAAATGACAAAGGAGCGTCAAGACAAATGAAATACTTTTTTTTTTTTTTGATAGTTGCAATAAGTGATATTAGACAGAAATGATAAAAGATGACATGTCTAAAACAAAAACTGAATAGTGATGCCATCACATCTTTGTAGGATTGGACTTTCTTCCATGCTATTTCTCTAAAGCGGAAAGGAGAAAACCCAGCCTATGAGAGACACTGATCTCAGTTACTGAGTTTAGTTTCTGGTCCAAGAACCCCAGCTACTTCAAACGTTCACATCGTCAAAGGCAGGGGATTTGACCCCAAGAGTAGGTCTCAAATGGAACTAAGATTGTGTGAAAATCTTCCTAATGGGAATCCAAAGTGGGAAGTGGCTTACTTCCTCATGGAAGGGAGAGAAATCTTGTGGAAATTAGAGTTGAAAGATGATTCTGAAGAAGATAGGAAATGTCTGATCATAGATTTGTGAATTAGAGGTAGATGAACAGGTTGCATTGGATAATCCCTTAACATTTATGGAGGAATCCTTTAGAGGTGGACTCAGCACTCAGCTGGGAAGTTTGGACCTCGATGGAAGAAAAAGACAGCAGGTGGCAGAAAGGGAGGATGATCTGTGGATAAAAGCAACCTATGCCTAGGTGTTTCCAAATAAGTCCTTTTTTTCTGTAAGTTGAGTGACACTTTTGGATATCTAGCAGCCTGGCCATGGCAGTGACAGTAGCTCCAATCATACTGCATATCTAAACATCTAAGTGATAGTGCCTGTGCATGCACAGAGAAGCCCTGTCACGGATACACAATAGAATTGATGTATCTGGGAAGTGTCAGCCCTGCTTTGCACATAGAAAACAGTTGATTTGTACCTGCACAATAAATACAGCACAACCTAAGTGCTTGTCTACTGCACATTTGCACAATGTCAGTACAGTCTGCATTGCAGAGTCAACTCCTACAGGGCCCAGACAAAAACACAGTTTGTGGCAGAAGACTTCTGGTATTACCTTTTGCCTTGAAAACAATTTACTGGTACCTTAATTTTGGACGAGGACATACACGGGATTGATATCTCCCTGCTTCCCAATCCTCTCCCTCTCCAGGACTATTGCCTCATCCTTCCAAACCCCATTGCTGCACTGCATTCTTTGTTTTGCGAAAAGAAAACATGACAGATCTCATTATGTGTCTAAAATGCTAGTCTGCAGTGGTAGAACCTTAACAGATGGTTGTGTACATCATTTGTGTAACTGTAGTATCTGAGAGGCTTAGTCATGAACCAGGTCATCCTCCTTCCTCCATGCAGGTACTGCACAGATACAAGACTTGGCCCTGCCTTACCCGGCTTATTGCTGAAAGAGGAGATGAGAAATAATGAATGGATATTTACTGTAATCTAATATTATCCAGTACATAATCTATTATTATCTGCTACATTGTACATGATGCTGACCATTGTCTAAAGCTTGTGAAATCTTCAAGAACTAGACAACTATTTAAACTACAGTCTTGCTTGTTTACACTTTTAGTGCTTAAACAGTATATACAAACAAAGTTTAAAAGTTGTTTTTAAAGCAGTTAAGGCTATTGGAGAATTACTAGTTAGTAATTACTGCTAATAAGCAAATGCAGGATGAGTTCCAAGGATGGGACTAGAAGTAAAATTTATCTTAAAATGTATAATGCAGCCACATTCAGGAGGTGATTTTTATAACAATAGGATAGCGCAACCTTTACTGCACTGAAAGGAGATAATATTTAAGGAGCGGAAAAGAAAATAGGAATTTTGAATGACTACACAGTCATGGTCAAATAGAAAAGGCAAAGACACTGTAAAAAAAATCATTGTATTCCTTATAGAGAATTCTAGATTTTAAAGAAACTACTGCTGCCTTGGACTGTTGGAGGACAGACTTAGGCCTGTTTAGGGGCCTGGTTGACAAAGACCCTTGGGAGGCAGTCCTGAAGGACAAAGGAGTCCAGGAAGGCTAGACATTCTTCAAGAAAGAAATCTTGGAGGTGCGGGAGCAGACCATCCCCATGTGCAGAGATGAGCAGGTGGGGAAGAAGAATAGCTTGGCTGAACAGAGAGCTTTGGCTGGAACTCAGGAAAAAATGGATTATGGGGTTTTTCTTCACAAGTAACTGTTACATGTAATAGAGCCCTGCTTTCCTGGGGATGGTTGAACACCTGTCTGCCCATGGAAAGTAGTGAATGAATTTCTTCGTTTTCTGTTTTTGCACACGTGGCTTTTGCTTTACTTATTAAACTGTCTTTATTTCAACCCTTGAGTTTTCTCACTTCTACCCTTCCGATTCTCTTCTCCCATCCCACCAGATATGGGAGTGAGTGAATGGCTGTGTGGTGCTTAGTTGCTAGCTGAGGTTAAGCCACGACATCGGGTCAGTTGCTGCCATAAAAAACAGTAAAATGACCTGGAAGACAGGCATGACATGCAGAATGAAGTCCCCATAATCCAAGGGGAAATGATCAGCGACCTGCTATACCACTTAGACACACACAAGTGATCGGGATGAGGGTAGCAAGTGCACCCTCAGTAAGTTTGCAAATGACACCAAGTTGGGTGGGAGTGTCGATCTGCTTGAAGGTAAGGAGGCACTACAGAAGGATCTGCACAGGCTGGATTGATTGGCTGAAGCCAATGATGTGAGGTTCAATAAGGTCAAGTGCCGAGTCCTGCACTTGGGTGAGAACAACCCCAGGCAAAACTACAGCCTTGGAGAAGAGTGTCTAGAAAGCTGCCTAGTGGAAAAGGACCTGGGGTTGTATGATTCAAGAATAAAAAATGTGCTCAGAAAAAAAGCACATCTTTTTTTCCTATTATCTTCTCTGAACTCAGCACGCTTTTTCTTAGAGAATGAAGTTGAGGTTTAAAAAAAAAAATAAATTTGGTGCCATCAAGCGGCAATACTCTGTATTGCTGAGAAGAGCTGGCAACGTGGCAGTGCGTGGATTTCGTTAGATATTCCAGCACTTTAAACTGTTTGCCGTGGAAATGTTTTCCCCATAGCACACATTCTATCCTGGTCTAAAAGTGACAAGAAATCCCACCTGTTCACATGTTCTAGGAACTAACATTCTCCCTTCTTACACACGGCAAAAATCTCTAGATTTCTTCCACAGATCACATTTATGGCTGCCATTAAAGACTACTCTTCTCTGGTTCTGTGATTTCCCTGCTGTTGAGGTGACAGTGTGCTCCCGATATCAATGTTGCCTGTTGACAGATCCTTGTTCCAGAGCACAGTGGTCCCTCTGAGGAAGCAGTTCCACAGAGCCTGCCAGCACTGAATGATGTGTGTTCACGCTATTTGTTCCAAGGCATGGGGATTAAAAGTCACATTCCTTTGCACTTCTAAATTTATCATAGTAAATAGATTTGTTTTCTGTATTATTTATTTATTTATTTAAAATGCAGGATCCCCTGACAGGAGGGAAATTTGCTCTGGCAAGTCCCCTTGTAGTGGTCCAAGAAGCCATTCAGTGTTCCACCTCTGTTCTGGAAGCACTCTACTTTCACACTGGAACTGGCAGAGTGTAACGTCACTTGGTGATGGGTAATTCTGGACACTGACCAAGCTGCTTGTTCGCTGAATGTCCATTAAATCTCCTGGCTTTATGTGAGGGAGGAATTATGCGGGGTAAACTCCAGCTCAACAGGAAGAATCGTCATAGGTTTCAGAGACATGTGCCACTTAAAAATACCTTTTTTTCCCTCCGGAGGCTTCTATTTCAAAATCAAGACATCTGGATTAACATGAATAACTCAAGACTTTGTGTCATTCTTACTGAGTTTTTCCATGGCTCTCGAATGTTTTGAAAACAAACATTTAGATATTTATTATTTTAAAACCTTTTGATTTATAAACTGAATTAATTTTATTTTGGCATGTTAATAATCATTCAAAATAGAAGGAGTTTCATTTTTGCTGAACCTAGATTCTTCAGTTTGAACTGAATGATCAAAATCTTTGAACTCTTTTATTAAGTGAAATATTGGAAAAAAACCTTCACTTTGGTCACTTCTAATTGATTTTTTTTCCCCAGTTTATGAATTGTTACTGTACCAAAGCATGTAGTTTCTGTTATATTCAGGAAGATCATTCTTGGCATACAAAGTATAATGCATTTGTGATAGTTGGACTCTATGGTCTTAAGGGTCTTTTCCAACCTAAATGATTCTATGATGCTATGATCAACTATGGCATTTTTTTCTAGGAAAGCAAAATTGATAGATTGTATTATTCCAATTAAATTCAGAAGATGTTCTCTCTGTATATACCCAAACACGCATGCACACATGCACATACTATGTATATACTCACATATGTATGTATTTATAAAAAAATTCTCTCCATGATTTGGCATCTCTGGCAAAGTACTCTTCTGAAGCATTATAGTATTTAGTTGGATTTAGACCAAAACCTATATTATACTCTGCTCTGCAAAATAGCTGGGAAGGTATGACATACTAGCATGTCTTTACCATGTTCTTATCCCCTCAGGCACAGAGCGGAAAAGTCTGACCTGTGAATAAATTGTCTCCAATGCTTTTGACTCCTGCTTTTTTTTTCTCAGCCATTGGAGGATGCAATGACATCAGCAAGGATGCTATACATGTATAAAACACTCTGCATGAGGCCTGGAAACCAGAGCATAGTTCTAGATCACAGAACACTGAACGTGGTCCTGGCATGCTCCTGTGCTGTCTACCATCTCCTGCTCTGTCTCCTGGCACAAGGCTCTGAGAAGAGGGATGCTCTAGAGCCCTACTCCAGTACTGTACCAGAAGAAGCAACTCCTTAGACAAAGGTTATTCTCAGAGGGACTGTTCATACACATTTGAAGGGTTTTAGAAGCCTACTACATTGTAAAGTGGTTAAAAGGATATAAATATAACTGAGAGAATTGGGCCCCCTGGGTCTCATGGGAATAGTGTGACTGTACTTGAAACACTAATTTATTTAAGCATTTTTGAGTGTTGTGTCTGGAGGAGAGACTAACTATAATACATGTGGGTATTTAGGAAAAAGAGCAGATAGGACATGTCCAAATGCTTCAAGGATCTCATATGAAGTATCTTTAACCATGTATTTATTATATATCTTTGCTTTCATTGTCTTAACTCGTGAATTCTCCAGGGATATTGCTGTGAGGAAAGCACACAGGTTTTTTTTATGCGTATAGAAATTAATATGTAAACTGTAGGTCCTCACATCAGAGTAACAGTGTACTTTCACTGAAAGGAAGGGGGAGTTTGTTATTCAATTCTTTGGAAATCTGGTTCAGTTTCTAATGGTTCTATAATCACTTTGAAAAACATGAGATTTTTTTTTAGTTTGTTACAGGCCACTAACAAATAGAGCTGCATCTTGTGCCTTAATTTTGATCATTTATTAGAATCTATTTTAGTGGTAAAACCATTTGCTTTTAAGTCAGTTAATGCATGCTGCTGTTCTCCATCTTAATCTCCTTAATAGGTGGACCCTTTTTTTGCATTTTGTTGAACAGTGTCAGAGCCATTATTTGAATTCCACATCAATGTTAAAGCAATATCTTCATCACTAAAAATTGCTGAGGTGGCTCAAAGACTTTATAATTGCATTAACAGTACTTAATTTGTGAACCCAAAAGCAACCTTAGTTGATTCATTCTAATGTCCTTATTTTCAATAACAAAATGATAAACGTTTTAATTCTCAGACTAAAGAGAGCCAGCCGATTTAAATCATTGCTGTTATCTCAAGTTTAGGGCTGGTATTTCTGCTTTTTGTGTTCTTTCCATTCAAGAATTGAAATCAAGGTAAGGGTTTAGTGGTAGACTTTTGTTGCTATGGAACTATTCATTATCTTATGATATGGGATGCACAGAGCAGTGACACAAAGATTTGATTTCATAAACACAATATGAAGCTTTTAAGCCTTTCGCTCTTACTGAGCAATTTATGTGGCACACTAGTTTTCAGTACATTTTTTATTCTCCAAATGTGTGCACTGGATGCATTTTAAATGCTTTCCTGAAGAAGATGAAGACAGAGTACGAATATGCATATATGCATGTGTTTGTACGGATGTGTGAACGTGCATATAAATGTGTTCACATATACATATGTAGTGGGTCTATAATTTTTCTTGTAGTGTTTTTAAACATACCAAATCTAAAATCTAAATATTGGACATCACATAGAAAGACAGCATGCCTTGGTTAATGGTATGTTTTATGAGGTACTTAAGGGGTACCAAAGTATTTTTTAAAGAGTAGTACAAAAGAAGCATTTTATGTGTCAGGCACCTGGGCAGATTCCTGGACAAGTGGATCGGCTATGAGGGAAAAGCAACCAGGTCATAAAATTCACATAGCAAAACAGGGGATTAAAAAGATGGGAAAATCTTCATGGCAATTGATTTTTTAATCTAGATCCTGTTCGTGGCCCTCATATTCCTTCTGAGAAGACTTGTTTTTCATCTGCAGTGCACTGCACCATCTTCTAGAAAGAGGAAATCTCCATAGCTACATGGATGGGAAGGCAGAGCAGGCTTTGTCCCATTTACAAGACTGTTCAGGCTCTTACCCTAATGTACCACAGTTTACAGTTAACGATCATGTAAGAATACTCCCTATTTTGGAGAGAGCAAGACAAAAAAAGATTTCAGTCCAGGCTTCATCAGCTAACAAAACTTGGAGTGTCAAGTTCACATTGTGAAGAAAGAAGATGAGATTAGTATGATTTATTTATTAATTTATATTGATATCTACCTCAGCTTGAAAATACTGCTCTGATAAATAAAAATAGACTGTAAGGCATGGGGAAAAAAAAGGAGGAAAGGAGGAAGCAAAACAATGCCAGGGATAATATCTCACCAGGGAATAATATTAAAAGCCTTTAGGGAATATTGGAGGAGCTATTAATCGGAAAGCCAAGCCAGCTCCCTAAGCTGTGAGCTTCGGAAGGAGCGTGTGTGTGCATGTCTGTGAGGGTGTATCTTTGTATGATCTCAAACGCACTTCAGCTGTTGTAGGCTGGAGACACCAGGGTTGAGATGAAAGAGTTTCAATGAAAAGGAAGTACTGTCCAAACTAGCAAAGACAGCTGGGGATCTCTCTGGAGAGAGAAAGAGGACACACAGAAAAGACAAATTATGAGATGCAGTCCATGTAGACAGGCGAAGAAACAGAGGCTAAACTAAAGCAATATAAACAAGGTTCAAGTAATTGTTCTTCTGTATCGAGATGAGCAAGTGCAGAATCACACCAGATTGGGACAAAGACCAAAGCTTCTTGGTGGCAAGTAGTAGAGAGGGACACACTAGCCAGTAGTATCAGAGAAGGAAGATTCTGAAAGCAACTGTAGTAGTAAGCTGATGACACTTATTAGCTGGCTCGCTCTCTGAGAATTTGTCCTAAACTAAACCCCAACCTGGAAAAAAAAATCTCACTTGCTTGAATCAGAAAATCTGCTATTCCAAGTGGCTGAAACTGAAAGAGAAGTTGCTTGATAGTCAGAACAAATCAACAAAATGAAAATTAAGACCAAGGGGTACAAGGTAAATGAAAATGCTGTATGGTCGTAACTATGTGATGGGAGAAGGATGCAGAGAGAGTATTCTAGTTAATGTGGTGACACAAATACCAGGCAAACACTTTGGATGGCCTTCGTGCTGCCAGTCTGAAAACATGATTCTTGAACAAGCCACGGGCAAAGAAATAGCTTCCCGAAAATCACCTTCCAGTCCAACAGGTACATATGACTCAAATCTCCATCCACTAGCTGTTTTTAGAAGCAGAAGCACTGACTCTCAAGACGGATATTTTGGTTATGCTGGATGTAGGCAGTTTCATTGTCTACCTGTCTGGGTAAGGCTTCGGTTTTATAGATACAGCAACAGAAACAGGCTGAGTGAATTTGCTGATTTCCAGCACTCAACAAAGGGGACTCAGTTGCAACACATCTTGTTATACAAGGCAATGACACACCAGATATCTTGGACACTTTTGTGAGGGCAGCTGTGCTGAGGAAAGGTGAGTCTGCAATATTCTGCTTATCTGTAGAAAAAGCAGGGCTACCAGAGCTGCCACTGATAGAACAGATGAGACACTGACAGACTTGCAGCTGGACAAAATATATGCACCTTTCTATGTCTGATCTTACCAAAGTGCAAGGATGGACTTGCAGTCAGGTTTCAAGCAGTGTCGCACTCTTTTGAAAGACTTTCTGAATTCCTGCTTTCATCTTGTGAGTTCAAAGAAAGTCTAGCTAGCTCCTCTGACTCTGTCTCAGAAGGGATGTAGAAATTACCATGACATACATGAATGCATTTGCATCCAGTCATAGAAGCAGAGTATTTTCCAAAGATATTCCGGAACTGCCTTGCTATGACACCCAGAAATCACATGGCATTTGAAAGCAGGCTGGCCCTTGTTGCTCTGATTACATGCAGGAGCACATTGAGGACTTAGTTTGAGCCAGCTGGTTGTTATTCTTGGTTAAAATTTTGGTTACACCCTGTGCTTCAGGATCTGCTCCAACATGTAGCTCTCAGTGGAAGCTGAGCCCCAGCATATTGAGGTGATAGTATAACGCATGTTTTTTACACCAGCAATAGTGACTTAAACGGACATCTTCTTTCTCTCCTCATATCCCTGTCCCACTCCGTTCCTTTGCCTGCAAACACCTTCAGTTGTTTGAGTCTGCTGAGTTGCACTGGAGAATGAAAAGTACCCACATTATAAAAAATAGCTTTTTCTTTTTCTTTTTTTCAGTCAGCTCAGTTCTGTTTTACTAGATGGCTACAGAGATTCCTGTGCCAGTCAAGAATCTGTCACTATATACATTACTTCTTACTACTGCTTCCATGGTTTTGTTGAAATAATTTTTAAATCTCTGGTTTTAAAGGCCCATAAGGAATCAAGAACTCTTGCAAAAAAAACCAAATCAAACATTAGTCAAGCAGTCCAGAACTTCTATTCTAACACAAATCTGAACATGAATCGTGGGCCGAACCATAATTGTTTTGTCATTTTTCTCAGCTTTAAAATGTGAATAATACACATTCTCCTACTGCCAAATTGATAAAGACATTAGTGGTACAAAAATGGAAAGTGCCAAATAAACGCAAAAAGCTGCTGGGTTTTGTTGTGATTTTTTTTTGAAGAAGGTCAGCACTTTCTGACAGAGACAAACCGCTGCTGCAGGAGCTAAGGCAGGGACAGCCATTATTTGCTGAAGGAGCCTCAGGAGCAAGGTTGCACTTTTAATGCAGCTGTGGCATAATTGCTTTAATGGACTCTTCAAGCACTAAACCCCAATTCTCTCAAAAGAAGGCCCTGGTTTTGATTTTATCCACACTATGGATCCATACTTAGTGACAGATTGTTACTGACTTGAAAGCCCTACTAGTGTGAACATTGATAAGTGTAATTAATGGACTCAATGAAGATTCTTATGGAAGTATATTCCAGACGGATTATTTCAGCTGAGCTGCTGTGGTTTCTTGTAATGAATCCAGTACGTGTCTTCTAATCAGTCAATTCGCTAATTTGGTATCACAGCCCGCAATTTTCTGTGTTTAGGTTTATTTACACAGCAATTTAAAAATACTTACACGGAGTCTAAGGAATTATCAGAATGACTTAAAAGGGCATCTCAGTTTGATGCAGCAGTCTAAGTATGCATTGCAAATGCAAAAGTACCAAGTTTTTCAGAGAACATAGACATACATGATGCTACTGTGAATTCTAGAGTATACAAATGTGAACAGATAATACCCTACATTTTAGGCGTTACTAAAAGTAGGTGATCTTTCTCTGAGGGTGCCATAAGCCTCAAGAGATGGCAGTTTCCCTTACTGGGCAATAGGAATGTAAATATATTCTCTACATGATTGTGGAGAACACAACACTCTGATGTCGAGTACTCTGCTGTGAGGTCAGCATTCACAGTGGCAGTCAACAGCCACTGCAGGTAGTGGCTTTTGAATAAAAGGTCATGTTTTTCAATAGCCTCATTCTGACTGAAAGTCTGAAAGCTTCTTGGAACTTCTTGATCTCTGCAGTATAAAACCTGAATTAAATGAGAAACAGGGTTTGACAGGTAGATACACAGTCTGCAAAAATCTCTTCAGGATGCCAATTCCCCTGTTCATTTGAGACTGAGGGAGGAAACCCTAGCTCAGCAGAAGTTGGTGTGAGTTTTTCATCGACTTCAAGATTTATCGTTGATATTCTAAGAATAAAATCTATGAAGCCCACCTCTCTATAGGTGCTCTGGGAGTTTATTGTTACCGTAATGGAAGTCAGCACTCCTCCCACAGTGCTGAGTAAAAAGGGTCCCAGCTGGGTAAGAATTAGACCTTATAATTAGGGATTGTCAGACAGATGGAATCACAGTCCACCCAAAGCAGAAGGTATTTATTATAGAAAACAGCTCCAATTCTGTATTAGTATGTTTTGTAAAACTTGAATTCCAGATTTCTTCTATTCTTTTTAAGCAATTCTGCCTTCCCTATCTGGAACACAGTACAGTGCAGGTGGGGTTCATCTTACCTGGCTTTACATTGTCACAGCATGAGTCCATGCTGGTTACTTAGACTGCCTTCTTTATGGAGCACAATAGGCACTTTTGGAGTGCAGTCCACCTGGTCTGTTTCAGATGCAGGAAGAGACTTCAATGGTGGTGATAAAATTCTCAGTCTCCCTTCTGAGAGATGGTAAATCTGTAGCAGAAATAAACTCTCTGATAGGCATTTTGGCAGAACATCTCCTTCATGTCCTTGCATGTTTGGCTCTTCCTGCTCGCACTTAAAGTTCTGCTGCCAGTCACCAAGTACATCTCTGTGAACAGAGATGGATGGATCACTGGTTTCCTGACTGTTTTGGCCCAGCCTGGAACTTCATTTCCCTAGAAGAACATTCTAAAAGGATCAGTAAACTAAAATGTACAAACCTCAATAATTACAAACTATGCAAAGAATATTTTGACCCCAAATGAAGCGGTGTACATAAAGTTTTTTAGCTCAAAGTGCAGTCTCTTCTATATATACATGAAGGAATCTCAAAATAAAAAGTTCTTTCAAACAGAAATGTTTTGAAAGTGAAATGATTTCGTGTTAAAAAAAGGTTTTACCTACTGGTTTTTAAAATCCAGTTCTGTGTCTTCAGAGCTGACTGGAGGTTTATTCCTGCATATATCCAAGCAACACTCTCGAATTAGGAATCAACCTACCCTTCTCATCTTCAGGAGTCAATGCAGTAGGTGTCTAGATCGTATCATGTCACCCACAAAGGACAGTAAGAACTTGTAAAATGTTTTTCATTATCATCACAGTAGTTAGGGCATGCAGTGGTGACTCAGCTATAAGACCCTTCAGTTATGAAGTAGTCATTTACACATAGTATCTTCCAATGTAAAAAGCTGAAAGAGGTTCACCGTAGAAACCCCAATTTTCTAGTGCTTATGCTACAGACAGATGCTTTTAAGTCAATGTTTTGAATGACATTCTGACTTTGAAAACAGCCCTCAACTTCCTAGTAAAGTGTTTTCAGCATTTGGCTAGAGGCCAAACGGGAGCACATGAGACAAGGGAGGGCATCTGCGTAACCTTTCCATGGGGAAAGGCAGAAGCAGCCTGATAAAGGTGCCGAACTCCTGGGGAGAGTTCACAGCTAACAGCTCTTGGTAAAAGAAATCAGCTCCTTTCTGAGCAGCATCAGGTTCAGGTACAGTGCCTTCTCCTGGCACCATGCCTTCTCCTGGCATGCTCCGCTCAGTTGGCAGAATGGCTCCCGCTCCGTTTCTGTAAGTAGCTTTCTCCACGCGTTTCCTTGTAGCACAAAGGCTGAGCTCCCAGCTCAGGCCTGGGAACTCCAGTGCAAGACACAGCATGTTGTGGGTTTCACTCGTCATTTCTTGGGGTTCAGATTCCTCTCTGCAAAAGTTGGCAGAGTGCTGAGAAATAATCAGGCACTAAACCTACAAGAAACTATTGCAGACAGTCTTGAGATAATACGTTATTCAAAGAAAGAACTTCCCTCCAAAACTGAAAACTCAGAAAACAAAAATATAATACCTCTTCAGGTAGATACGGTGAGGTCTACTTACTGCAATAAATTAATCTGGTTTGGTTTGCAATCCATTCAACAAAAAAGCAGCTCCTAATATACTTTCATTAATTTAATCAAAAGCAGGCTATGCAGGAGTATGATGATGGATTCAGCCAGGTGTCTTCTGCTAGTTTACAACAGGGAATAATCAATATGACGAAAACACACAAAATTATTAGGGACCATCAGTATTGAGTCTTTTTTTCAGTGTTATGGTTGAATTAAATTCTAAAACAACCAAATAATTACATGCTTTTGTGAGAAAAATGGTCATATTTCAGTTGAATTTTGTGAATGAGTAAAGATAAGAACAAGCAGCTTTGCACATACCAACAATTCCATTCTTGCTGAAGTCCATATTTGCATTTAATCATAGAATGATAGAAAAACCTCTGAAAAATCAGTTCTTATGAGTAGTTTGGAATCATTGAGTTCAAGGACTGAAGAATGGCATAATTCTTACAATTTTCTCTTTAGTTTACACTTACTGCAGTTCAACTGAATTTGTCTCCAGTGAAGCTGTTTTGGCAAATTTTTTCAATAAAGATAGTTTCTAAAAGGCATGAATATAGTTATGCTCTACACATGTAACTTACAGAACTACATGTGCTTTATTAAGCCCACAAAGTGCAAATTAGACACTGGGGGCCTATATACAATGCCCTCATACAATATCCGTATTTCCTAGAGTAAAGTCTTTAGGGTCAAGCAAAAAGCTCATCGTGTTTCACTGTTTTTTGGGCCTAAAGGGAACATAAGACTTTTCATGGCTTTTACTGCTGGACAGACAAATCTATCCCAATCCTTTTGGGTCCTCAATATTCAGATGAAACTGATTCATATGTTTTAATAACTGTAGAATCCCAGAATTATAGAATGACTTCGGTTGGAAGGGAACTTTAAAAGTCCTCTACCCTTGCAGGGACATCTTCAACTAGATCAGGTTGCTCAGAGCCCTGTCCAACCTGACCTTTTATGTTTCCTTGGATGGAGCACCTCCCAGCCCTTTGGGCAACCTGTGCTAGTGTTTCACCACTCTCATTGTAAAAAATGTATTCCTTCTATCTCATCCAAATCTACTCTCTTTTAGTTCAAAACCTTTGTCTTGTCACAACAGGCCCCGCTAAAAAGACTGCCCCCATCTTTTTCCTAGGCCCCCTTTAAGTACTGAAAGGCTGCAATAAGGTCTCTCCAGAGCCTTCTCTTATACAGGCTGAACAACCTCAACTGTCTCAGCCTTTTTTCATATAAGAGATGTTCCAGCCTTCCCCCAATTTTTGTGGCCCTCCTCTAGACCCGTTCCAACAGATTCTTGTCTTTCTTGTGCTGAGGACTCCAGAGCTGGACACGCTACTCCAGGTGCAGTCTCACCAGAGCAGAGTAGAAGAGGGGTTGAATCACCTCCCTCAACATGCTGGCCACACTTCTTTTGATGCAGCCCAGGATATCATTGGCCTTCTGGGCTGCGAACACACATTGTCAGTTTTTGTCCAGCTTTTCACTCACCAGTTCCCCCAAGTGTTTCTCTGCAGGACTGCTTTCAATCCATCGCCCAGCCTGTATTAATATCAAGGATTGCCTCTACACAAGTGCAGGACCTTGCACTTGGCCTTGTTGAACCTCATGAAGACCACATGGGCCCAGGTCCTGCTGGATGGCATCCCATCCCTCTGGGGTGTCAATTGCACTACTCAGCTTGATGTCATCTACAAACTTGCTGAGGGTAGACTCAATCCCATTGTCTATGTCATTGATGAAGATATTAAACAGCACTGGTCCCAGTATGGACCCCTGAGGGACACCACTTATCACCAGTCTCCATCTGGACATCAGAGCCATTGACCACTACCCTCTGGATGTGACCATCCAGCCAATTCCTTATCCACTGAACAGTCCACCCATCAAATCCATACTTCTCCAATTTAGAGAGAAGGATGTTGTGGGAGACCATGTCAAAGGCCTCCTAGTCTCTGAAACAATACAACCCAGGTCTTCCCCTTCAGTCCCTACCTTCTTGTACCCCCAAAATCTCTGCTGATGCATTCTGAGTCTCATTCCTTAATGTTCACCTCCCCGTATAATTTGAATTACAGTAGCAAAGCTGAAATGCAGATCAAGCCTTGGTGGTGTTTTCCAGCTCTCTTGTCCTACCCTGGTGAGTTAGGAAAAGACTTGGATCTCAATCAGGTCACTGAAGTTGCAGATTACCATTGTCAGCTGAATGCTGTCTCCAGAAGCAGGAGGAGAAGGAGAGGGAAAAGTTCAGGGTTATATCATGAACAAAGGGCATATTTTGAGCAAAAGTAAGAAAACTATAAGGAGAAAGTAATCTATGAAGAGGTACCTCTAAAGCTATGTAGTTGCAGTACCGTCGGAATTTAGTATGTTCTTAAGAAGAGGTCAAGTGATATTGGCTAGTACAGCTGAAGCAGGCTGGTCCACGGCTCCAACTTCTCCCTCATCACAGTGAGATCTTGCTGTGGCAAAGTGGGGACCTTTTCGACCTTGTGGTTTCTGCCAAGTGCAGTCACAACATGTCGTGTTCTCACTCTGTACCAATGTCCACCCATCTGCTAACAGAGCCTGGTAACAGCAACTACATCTCTCCCTCGGAGACTTGCCAGGGTGTACTTGCCACAGCATGCAGCCTGCCTTTCTCAGACAGGAAAGCACTTCCTCAACCCACAAACCCAGTATATGACTCTGGTTCTCCTCTGGTTTCTTACATCTCGTAATTTTTGTGATTTATAGCTACAACATTCCACTGTTATTTGTGATAAACCAACTTAGCAGTTGAGGCTCATCATAAAGAACCTAATTCAAAGACCGAGTTTCGGTTGAAAATTAGCAACAGCATAGGTAACAAATCACGTTACCTTTTCTGTTTTGCAGACGAAATAACTCTTACGGTTTCCTGTTACCCATGGTACACTTGAAAGAAACAACGTGTCTGGATGTATATAAATGATTTGAGCCGACGTGTACTAGGAAAACGGTCTGCTCAGGAGACCGTGGGTAGAGAACAAGGCAGTGACAGCTCCGCTGCGGCCTGTACTCGGCCTCGCCGCGGGCACAGCGGGGGGAGGAGGGGAGGGGGGCGGTGGAGTGCGCCGGCGGAGGCGGCTGTATCCGCGG
>VWZK01006113.1:0-11709 GCA_013396935.1 Baryphthengus martii
AGCGGCTGCACTCCCGGCTTCGGTCCCTCCCCCGCGCTGCGCTTCGTACAGCACCAGGCACCAAACCGCGCCAGGTATTGGGGACGCACGGTCAGGAAAGGAGTCGAAGGAATCCGCTCAGAGCACCGCCAGACAGTGAGGGGTTTTGTGTTGCACCATCAAATGTTCTGGGAAGCTCCGCTTTTAGCTATACCAATGTATTTATTGGAGCGCACACTGTTTTCTCACGGTAAAGCCATGTGAAAGGTGAGCTTGCAAGAGGAACAAGCCTCTCTAAGAGGATGGATACCTGTTCAAAAAGCTGCTTCTCTGTTCTGGTTTCACTGGAATAGATTCGTAGGCCAGCCACAGTATGCAGGCCAGCAGCAGTTTGGAGTCAGCCAGGAGCTTAAGCTGGGAGGGCTAAATCCAGGGCAGCCTACCCAAACTGGCTCACAGGTGTATCCCATGCTATAAACATCACACTTATTATACAGGAGGAAGTTTGCTGAGTAGGGAGGTTCTTTCCTCAGACCACTATCCCTAGCAGGGCTTGCCCGTCTTTTTGCTCCAGAGGACTGCTTTCCCATTTTATTGTGACTGCTATAGGTTTATTGAGCTGATATAACTTTGTATATTTTACATTCCTTTTAATATTGGGTTTGGTGTTTTGTTTAATCTGTTCTTATTTCAGCCTGTGGGTTTCCTCTCCTTTTCCTGACCCACTTTCTACCTATCTGAGTACAAATACAGCAGCTGGCCAAGGCCATGGCAGCTGCTCCCTCATTATCTGTCTACATCCCATCAGAACTTGTATTATAGGATCATAAAGGATAATTCATGGTTCTTATGACTTAGAAGTTAAACTTAACAGAGAAGTCAGGGGAAGGACTGAGAAATAAAGAAAAAACCTCACCTCTGGATTTACAATATTCAGAACTTTTTAACATAAATGAGTTTCAAATTCCTAATTCAGATAGTTGTGGGTTTTTATAGCTCTATTATAAATTCTTAACAAAATACAGTTGGAAGAGTCCTCTGGAGATCATCTAGTCCAGTACCCTCCCCAAAGCAGAGCTAATGTCCAAGCTCTGTCACATTGTCCAGGGCCTGATATTCATGATGCCACTGCAAACCCTGAGGATGAAATTCTCAGGACACCTGCTCCAGTGCTGAAACACGTTCACAGACGAAAACTTTCACATTTGTCCAATTTGAATTCCCCTATTGCCTCCCATCCTTTTACTTGCCCTTCTGAAAAGATACTGGCTTCATCTTTGCAAGTCACCTTTGTGTAGGAAAAGAATCTTCTGACATGCAGTAACAGAACAGCACCAATTGTCATGGGCTGTCTTCTCACTCTCTCAGTCCATGCTTTTAGAGTAGGTATTAGATGAACATAGAAAAGAAGACTGACTAATTGCAGGTGTACCTCAGATCTGTCATTTCAAAACATTTAATATATAAAATAATTAAGCAATGATAGTTCCTACTAAACGAAAACAAAAAAATCCTTATGCTGCTGGTCATTGCAAAGGAGTTTAATACTTTTAGAGGAGGGAATGAAGACACAGCTTTCCTCACATGAGAAAGTGATTTATTTAGACTAAGAATAAGAAAACAAACTTTCCTAACCTAGAACTGTCTTTTGCATTAAAGCTATAGATATTCGTATGGCAGACAGCAACACAATTGCCTCTGCTTGCTTTTAGTAGTTTGTTTGGATAACAGAATTGATGTACAACATGCTTTTCCTTTTTGAATAATTTTTCTTGTTTCTCAGGGAGCTACCTCAGGCTGCAATGAGCTCTGTGCTATCAGACCTAGACGGCTTCTGGTATTCCAGCTGGCTTTATCAAGGCTAAAACAGGCATCTTTATAGTTGGTCAGAAGAAGAAAACTATGTATCCAATAGAAAAACATTATAGAGGCAGAAATTATAACTAATCTATTGTTTGGGATGGATAAAGAATAATCTACATTTGGAGCCTGTTTAAGTAATATTTTGATTTCAGAAGAGACCTTCTATGACAAACATAAAAGTACTTCTCAGTACTGTTTTTCTCTGATTTTAAATGTATCTCAAACAAACCTCTTCTCAGCAGTGAGAGGATGTGGCTTACCAAAATGAGGAACAGGGTAATTTCCTTGTTATTTTCAGAGTGGGGAACAAATATGGGTATTTTTGATAGCTGTGAACAGATCCATAGCCTTTTATTAGCCAGAAGTTTTGCACAGCTTAGAAATGCAAGCAGCCATTTATTTTATCTGTATTGAAACAATAAGAAGAGATCCAAACTTCATGAAAAGTCTTTGACCTTCTCTTCAAGTCATCAGTGTTTTTCCCTTAAACAGCAAGAAATATTGTTGCAGGACATGATAAATAACAGAATAAAGATTATTGAAACTAAAAATACTTTTTATTAGTTAATCCAGTGTCTTTTTCCAGGGATTTAGAACAATGGCATATGGCATTTGTAACTCTGTGATTTATATGGCCATATATGAATGTAAACATTCTGGAGGCCCCATGTTTTTTTGCCAAGTTAAGTCCAACTTTCTGCTTCTGCAGTCTTAGCTGATGCACATGCTGGCAGCTCACATCAAGCTTATTGAGTTGTCTTATGCGTCCTGCTAGGAAAATAGCCCTTTCTAGTGAGGACATTACAGACTTATGTTTAGGTCTTCCAGTCAGGCATTAAGGGAAACTCTTGAGCTGCCTAAAATATCAACTCTAGCTCCAGAGCTTAAAGACAGGTTGATGGAAAAAGTAGTCATACAATTTCAGACAAAACCCAGTGCAGGGCTAGGGAAGTGATTATCCCCCTGTACTCGACACTGGTGAGGCAGCACCCCAAAAACTGTGTTCAGTTTTGGCCCCTCACCACAAGGATATTGAGGTGCTAAAGAGTGTCCAAAGAAGGACAATGAAGCTGGTGAAGGGGCTAGAGCACAAGACTTGTGAGGAGTGGCTGAGAGACCTGGGGTTGTTTAATCTGGAGAAAAGGAAGGTGATGGAAGACCTTCTCAATCTCTACAGCTACCTGAAAAAAGGTTGTAATGAGGTGGAGGTTGATCTCTCCTCCCAAGTAACAAGTGATAGGACAAGAGGAAACAAGTTATGCCAGGGGATGTTTAGATTAGATATTAGAAAAAAATCTTCACCGAAGAGGTTATGAAGTATTGGAAAAGACTGTCCAGGGAAGTGGTGGAGTCATCATCCCTGAAGGTCTTTAAGAGATGTGTAGATGTGGTGCTTAGGGCCATGGTTTAGAGGTGGATTTTGCAGTATTAGGTTAACAATTGAACTCAGTGGTCTTTAAGGTCTTTTTTAACCTAAATGATTCTATGACTCTATATTTTGAAGATGGTCTGTAAATACTAGGCTTGGGATAAGAATCTTTCTGTATTTCCTGCATGAGAAGAAAAATTAATTAAAAAAATGCAAAAAACAACAGTTGTCATACCTGCTGTGTGAAAGCTGATACTGAGGGGAAAAAAAAATGTTTATTGAAACACACTGCTAAGATAATCCAGAATGTGTTTTGACTCCTGTATTCAGAAGAAGGTAGAAGAACCTCAACATTTTCTGCAACTATGTCAGTCAGGAAATATCTATCTAGTGACTGCAGTGACATCTTCATTCAGGTAACAGTATCAAGCCAAGACACTTCCAATCCATGTAAGACTGTCTGCACTGTCTGTGGCTGGGGCTAAACCTACCCCTACTTAGACACAGCTGGCAATCAAAGCCTCCGGCACTGGGAGAACAAGCTGCCAGGAGTATTTAAGTGTAGAATTGCACAGAGCGATGGAGTTTCCTCAATGAAAGAAGCAGAAAGGGACCAAGACAAAGAAGCCATTTTTGCACACACAGTGCCTAGACAGCACACCCAGGATCACGGCCTGTATAAACACACCGCCAGACAAACAACCGGATGCACTTTGATAACATGGACTGCTCGCCTGTGTGCCTCTGGACCTGTGCACCTTTTTCTGAAGAGGGCCTCAGGCTTTTTCTCTTTTCTGACATTTCTTTTCCGCAGGCCTCCCTCCACTTGTCTGAAGCTGAAAGACTCCTCTGCCTTGTCTGTATACGTGATGGAAACAGATGAGTCCTAAGGGAGAGCAGAGTGACCTTTGCACTTTGGCAGCTTGGCAGAAGTGCAGCAGAGCCCTTCAGATCCTCCTCCAGACCCTCGAGGAGCCCCGGGAGGTTGACAAGGTTCAGAGGGGTTTCCTTTTCGGTTCTGCTTTCTCCAAAGAAAAAGTGCTGGTGATCAAATTAGAAAAAATTATGACACTCCACATTTGTTAGCAACATGCAATAGACAGATTAATAACTTGCTGGCACATTTTTCCTTCTTTACATTTTGCTTATCCCTCAAACTTCAGCACAATGGTAGAAAAGAAGAGAGATGGAAAAAAATTCTGACTGTTTTTCTTTGCAAATGACTTGTTAAAAAGCGAGTTGTTTCTTGAAGAATCCCAAAGATGATATAAAAGTCTACAGCTGGATAGGAAATTAGACTGAAATTACTGTAAATTCACTATATTTGTATTCTATGCGGAGTTCTTTTCTCCTTGGGTACCAAACATATATACTTCTGTAAAACTCTTGTTTCTTTAATTTTGAAGTCATTCCTGCAACTTCAAAGCCATGTTTTTGAAACCCAAGATCTAAATTTCTGAAATTTATCAGTAAAGTTAACAAACATTACTTAAAAACTCAGTGTTTACACTGTATCTGTTTTGTCATGAAACACAGTATGTTGAAGGATCATGTGCTCACTAACACATGGAATAATTTTGGAAGAAGTCATGAGGGACTCGATCCAATGGAAATAGTCATGATTTCCATGGACAGTTAGTCACACCAGTTACTCCTCTCCTTCATTCCATCCCTTCCTCAAATGTTCAATGAAAAGACGAAAGCAAGGGAGTTAGGAGAGTTCTAGGCCATCAGGAGCTGGCCCATGTGTCAGAAAGAGTTGAAGGAAAGATAGAACAGAGAGCTCAAGTCCTTCATTGATTAGAAGAAGTCATGACTGAACCCAAGGTGCTTGTTCTAGGTCCTCAAAGATGAATGGAAGTTGATGGGAGTCAGTTGTACATGTAGGAGGATGTGCTTAATGACCTTTGAAGTTCTTGGAGTAAAGATCTCCTAAAACTGTTCTTCTTCCTCCAGGTCTGACCATCACATGAGTGATCCCCATGTCAAGTATTTTTTTTAAATAACACATAAAGCTGAATTTATGGCCATACTCCTAAATTTAAGATTAGACATATGAGGTTCTCAACATAAAGAGCATAAGTATCATAGCCCTGTTGATATAGTGGGAAACTTGATTGGTATCCAGGTAATTTATTCTGAGATCTTAAATACATATTTAAGTGCATAAACTTTGTTGCCATTATCTGAATTGCTAACTGAATCAGGAAAACAGCAAAAATTATTTCTGAAACTGATTACAAACTGACTATCTTTAGGAGCTGGAGGGATTTTTTGGAGGAAGGTTTTTTTGTACAGCACACCAGTAGTGAGACCACAAACCAAAATGAAAATTTCCAACAGAAAACTTGAGTCCATATAAAATCATATGAAGGGAAGGCATGCACAGAAAAATAAAACAGTAGGAAAAACTGATGAACTACAAAGATAAAAGACACTTTACATCTGTCTATTTGCACAGTTTAGTAACACAGATACTAGCTGAAATTAGGATATCCCAGTGCTGCTCTAACAAAGCAATCACAGTATCTGAAAGGCGCAAAGAGCCCCAAGACAGCACAGACTGTTTTTGTGATCACTGCCTGTTCAAGTACAACCAGGAGTTTAAGATATTCCTGTATACAAGAACACAGGCATTAAGGTTACCCTATGGGTCATGTCTAGTCTCCCACTATCACAAAAAGCTGTGCTAGACAGTGTCTTTCCTAAACAAATTAAGATTCTTCTTGAAAATAAATACAGTGCAGAGTAAATGGTCTGGACACCATCTGGCATACCCCCACCCAAGAGGACAGTGTTCCCCAGGGAAGACTTCTTCCCAGGATCCAGGATCAGAGTGAGTCCTGGAGAAAAGCAAGTGCCTGAGACAGTCAAATTCAGCTTGAGAGGTGACCTCTACATGTCATCTGAATGAATTCATTGTGTACAAAAGGAGTAACAAAACTCCAGATCTGTCAGTTTCCCTTTTTTTGAGATAGGAAAGTGTGTGTATAGAGAATAATTCGTACTCGTTTTTAGCAGAAAGAATGGTTCCATTCTCACAAAACCGAATCTAACAGTATAGCTGACATCAAAGTTCTCATGTAGATGCCAGGCAAGGTAGTTAAGATGTATATCAGTTACAGACACCAGAAAAAACACAACCTGTATGAGTTGGTGTTGGATTTCCTGAATTAGCTATAAAGAAGAAGAGTGCTGCTAAGGCCATGGCACGCACTTACCTTGTAGATGAAAAAAAGTGGATGGCTCCACTGATGGCTTGCACCTCTGATATACTTCAAGTTAATACTCAACTTGCTGCATCATGGCCAAACTTTTCCTGGTAAAAAGAGATACAGAACCATAAAATGGTTTGGGTTGGAAGGGACCTTCAGAGATCATCTAGTTCCATACCCCTGCCATGGGCAGGGACATCTTGGGCTAGATCAAGTTGCTCAAAGCCCTGTTCAGCCTGACCAATGCTTCCAAAGATGGGGCATCCACAATTTCTCTAGGCAACCTGTTCCAGTGTCTCACCACCCTTATCATAAAAAATAAAAACCAACTTCCTTATGTCCAACCTAAACCTACCCTCTTTCAATTTAAAACTGTTGTCCCTTTTCCTGTTACTACAGGCTCTGGTAAAAAGTCTCTCTCCCATCTTTCTTATAAACTCCCTCTATATAAACTTTCTATATTGAAAGGCTGCCATAAGGTCTTCCCAGAGCCTTCAACTCTCTCAGCTTTTCTTCTTATGAGAGATGTTCCAGCCCTTTGAGCATTTTTCTGGCCCTTCTCTGAACCTGCTTCAACAAGTCTATGTCTGTCTTGTGCTGAGCACTCAATAGCTGGACACAGTATTGCAGGCAGGGTTTCACCACAGTAGAGTAGAGGGGAAGAATCACCTCCCTCAATCTGCTGGCCACACTTTTTTTAATACAGCCTGGGATATGGTTGCCTTTCTGAGTTGCAAGCACATGTAGCTGGCTCATGTCCAATTATTCATCCCCCAGTATCCCCAAGTCCTTCTCTACAGGGCTGCCCTCAGTCAATTCATCATCCAGTATGTATTGATACTGGGTGTGGGACTGTGCCCTTGGCCTTACTGAATTGCATGAGGTGAACGTATGGGTAATCTTCTATTACTTCTGCTTAGAGAACATGGTACCACTACCCGTATTGCTAATGATACAGCATTTCAGCCTCCATGGATATGTATTTATGGTTCCTAAAGCCAGAAACTGTAGCTTTCCAGTTCCTTCCAGGGTTTGGATCCTCCAGTCATCTGTGCTGTATGGCTAATATGTGTCCCAAGCTCCCTTTAGGAACAAACTAATGAATTTTCCATTTCATCTACATTGCTCTTTTAGTTTAGATGAGAAATGCACTTTTTAATCAAGTTGTTCTCATTTACTGTGCTTTGACTTATACTGTTGAGCAGTATCCCAGTGCTCAAACATTCCATTTTTGGGTGAAGCTGGACTGGAAGTATGTGTGTCAGGCACTGCAGCTGCAAATAGATGTTCAGTCTGGAACTAATCTGAAGGAAACCCTCTGAAAGGTGTACATGGTGACCAGATCTGCAGGACCAACTGCTTCATTGCACAAATACATTGCAATTGATGGGTACTTCCTGCTAATGCAGACACAGCCTCAGATGAAAAATCCTAGATGCATTTCTGGATGATATTTCATGTAGCTAAGTGAGCAATATGCATGCACAGAAGACAAGATAGATGAGTTTGCATCAAATATGTCTTCTCTGTCACCATGCAGTAGTAGATCTCACTTCCAGAACTGTCTGAGAAAACTTGGCGTCCTCATTACACTATGTGCTCCTTCTGCAGCTCTTAGTTAGACCTTGCAACACCTCTGGGTTATGCCATAACTCTCCAGGGAACATGCATTTGGTAGAGAAGGCTTAACTAAAAGGGTTCATGGCTGCATTTAAAATACACAAAAAAGATCTATTAGTGAGAGTCACTTTATGCTGGGGAAAAAAATTCCACAATCTAAACTGTATCTTTATTTCCTCGCTTTTAACTTGTCAGAATTACAGCCACGAATCAGAGAAGATCTAGCTACCTATATAAATAAAAGCAAGTATGTGTCCAAACAAGGCTGCTCATTCATTCTCAGAGCTTGGTAGACAGACATCAGCTACCTCAGCATGATTAATCTTTTGGGGGGTTGTGCACAACAGACCTTCCCTGAACTCTTTGCAAGTGGTGTTTATTTCTTTCTCCTTGAGTCCACTGTTTACATTAGCAACTCACAAAGACTTAATTTTTTAATAGATATGCTCAGTAGATTTCATCTTCCTTGTATTTATCCTATTTTGTTCACAACTTGGGACTGCATCCAGAGAATGATTTAATGAGCAGACTTTTAGGTCCACATGTCTGTCTCGTTCCCCATTGATTTATATTGGATAAAATAATATATGACAAAATACATCAAAATGAGTCTTCTGGGTCTGAGGAGATAAACCAAGGTGAGGAGGAACTGATTCCGTATCTCTCCCACTCTCTCTCAGCCTCTACTCCAACTACACGAATTTTCTGTTTGACATCCAGTTCAGCAGACATCTGCAGTTTTCCAGGATGCAAAACTGCTGAAGACTGAATTATTTTCTTCTTTTTTTGTTGTTGACTTTTCTAGGGGTTTGGAGTGTTGTTTGTTTTTTTTTTCTTGTTTATCTTCCCGAGCCTGTATGTTTTCCACCTAAGAAATATTGAGGTGGTCTTAGTAGAGCTTTGTATTTATATGCCCAGATAAGCTTAGGATGAGCCTATACACCAGCCTGTCTAGATGCTGCCTTGTAAATTATTTCAAACATCTCTAGAATTTTTCACCCCAATTTACAGATTAATCCTTTTCAATAAATATTTTTACTTATAACCAAGGACCATACTGTACAGAGATATGGCAAGAAACATCCTTCTCCCTGGACAAAGCAGGAGAAACTGAGGCACACACAGTAAGGCAGTATGATAAGTCAATGAGCAGGTTAACAGTAGCACACTGATCTCCACCTCCATTTTCTCTTTTGAACACTAATGAACCTTCCAAGTCATGTCTTCAAGAATGCCAGCTGGCATGAAAGGTGATTTATGCCTTGCAGAATGAGACTTTAAAGAAATGAGTGACATCTGAGTGCAGTTTCACTAGATGAGACTGAGCTGGAAAAGCAGATGAAGAGTCTCTGGCCTCACAAGCAACCTTTTTGTAAACACGATGAAGCTCACTGTCCTCCCAACTATTGATGTGCAACAGTATGCAGTGCTGGCACAGTCTGCTGCCTCCCTCACACAATCCTAAAAATACTTTCTGTCCCTGAAGAGGAAAGAGAGGAAGACAATGTTCTGGCATTTGTCACCACCTTCTGTGTGTGCAAGGTACAGCCCATCGCCAACGGCTGATGCTTTGAGCTCAGTAATTCTGCTCAGACTTTTCACATGCATTGGCAGCAGGGGCACACTCTGCAGCCCGTGCAGGATCTCTTGCCTTTCAGCTTCCTCTGTGAAGCCAGAGCATTCACTCCTCATTACGAAATGCAGTAGATGAAGAACCATCTGTCCACAGATAAGTATTATTTATGATCTAGGCACTTATTTGCTCATGAGTTAATGTCAATATCAGCCCTGACTGCTGAGCATCTTGTCTCACAGCTGCCACTTACATGGAATATTGTCCTTTCAAATAGCTTCAGGCTAACCACTGCAGCTCTGTACACCAAAAAGAAGAAAAGGAAAAGGTGACCTTCTATTTTTGGCGTGAACATGAGCTAACTTGCTAGATATAAAATATAAATTAAAATATTTTTGATTGGAAAACAAACCTGCAGTGCTTCATTTCTGCTCTCAATGCAGCATCAGTATCAGCAGCTCACGGATATACTAAACACAGTCATGGTTCCTCTTTATCTGTGGAGGCATTTCAGTGAGGTCTGTGAAGGTTCATGCTGTTATTTCCAGGTTCCACTGGAAAGCAAAAGTCTGCCTGTTGTGGCAACTAGTTATGAATGGGTCATTTTTGTGTTCTTTGAATATAATGGTATGTCCCTCTTCCCCACTACACCACACAGCTGCTTTCCGCTTTCTACAGTCTCCACTTTTAATAGGCTTTGCGTCCTGTTTTTACATCAGTCAATTCCTCAGTTTTACATAAATCACAGCTTCACATAAAGAAAAACATTTTCTATTTCCAGGATACTCCATAGATAGAAATAACTGCTCTGTAAGGGTTTATCCTTTATCATTTCTACATGCATTTTGGAAGGCCATTGGCCCATATGCACTTAATGGCTGTTTTTCCTGAACAAGAACTACAAAATTCATCCCTTTAGCTGCAGAACTAATATAAGAGTGCGTGTTCAGAGGTACCTAAAGTAGTAACAACCTAGAAGTTCAGGACTTGTGCTTTTGGCTTTTTTTCTTAGCATTGGACATGAATTTAAAAACATTTTAGGACTGTCCTGTAGGGAAAACCATTAATATCTCCTTTCCTACCAGTCCATTTCATCTTCTATGTTACTTATTGACAAATTGCAAGCCTTTCTGCATTCTTGATCATAATGGTTCCATTTCAGAGCTTCCATGGCAGCTAATATATGCCATTTTACATACCAGAAAAATACACAGCATTTAAGACCTTGGGCCTGAACACCAGGTCTTAGGACTTTGTGTTTGAGTACACCACTGAAATCAATAAGTAGTCTTTATTCTGTAAGATCTGGTACCACTGATCTCTGGATTGCTCAGTGGTACCAGACTAATTCCTGACAGCAGAACAATGCAGTCAGATATTGTAGAAATATGGAGGCATTTGGGCTTCCTCTAATGTGGTGGAGTATTTTCATCATGGATCAAAATCACATCATGGAGAGAATGTTCACTTTAGGAGTAATCTAAGTCAGGATTATCTTCTGTGTTTGCAGCTTCTCTCTAACTACAGTGTTAGCCAACAAACATATTCGTGCAGCACACTGAAGTATGACTATTATATCATGCAGTAGATAAACAATTATTTACAAGTTTCAGTTTTGCTCCTGTTTGTCTTGTGCACTGGAGGAGTAAGGGAATGAGACAGGCTCTGAGTGCGCAAGGACAAAATCTGTGGTAGGTAAGTATCCAAGAGCATGGGAGAGGATGACACAGAAGTAGATGCACCAATAAAGAATTACTATTGGAAGCCTCAAGCTATACTGACTTCAGCTTGGCATCCAGGCTACACAGACACAGCCAACCAAGAGAAGCCCTTCAGATCGCTCAGAACTACAGTAGACAGATCTTGTCAACAGTTGAAACAGGAAATGCTGCCTGGAGTGGAAACACACTTCATTTTTTGGAACGGCTGGCAGAGCAGACATAAGGTGTTTGTAGCACATGGCAGCAGTTGGGCCAAGGCTGAACAAAAGTGAGGTTCCTGTTTCTGCAGCAGGGAGATCTCTGGGACATTTTGAAAGTCACTTCCTGAGACATCAGCAAAAGCCAATCCATCTATTCTGATTAACAAAA
>VWZK01006113.1:11746-46147 GCA_013396935.1 Baryphthengus martii
CTCCATTGAACTCTAAAAAACCAAGAGCAGCTATAACAACCAGGATCACAAAGAGAAGGTCCTTCTTATTCCTGTTGCTGAGCAGTCATGGGCTTTGTCTCGGCATCACCCATGTCCTCATCCTGCCCCACTTGAACACATGTCAAAAAAGAACATACCCTGTCACCATTTGGTGAGAACTTACTTCTCAGAAAAGAGCTCAAAGGGACTTGAATTTCTGGATTTCTCTTCAGACGCACAATGGAGTTGACCCTCAGTTGCATCTCTGGGCCATATGATGACAGAGGCTGTACAATTGGATCAAAAAGAACAATCCATAACACCACCTCCACCCCACCTCCCCACAAACACACCCAAAGCAAGACGGAATGGAGGGCAAGAAACAACATCTGGATATAGGGAAATTACAAAGCCCAACAAGACCTTCACACCACTTTGCTCAGTGTGACACGGCCGCATTATTCCATCTGCGCAACTACAGTCAGGATCTAGAGAACTTTCTGATCTGGTTGCTGGAGGGTTGATTTTCAAGAGATGAGATGAGACCAAGATGTCTGCTATTTCTAAATTCCAGCTAATAAAACATAGCATGGGTGTATTTTGGGAGCACGAGCAATATTAAGAAGCCATTTCAGAAATCTTAGATTTCAACAACTTTGCTGGTAATTCTTTTTACCTCATTTTGGAGAAGAAATTTTGAATAGAAGCTAAAAGGTCATGTGAGGCCCAGGGGAGGGATGTAGTGATGCACTGGAAAGCCTGGGCTCTCTTTTATCTAGTTCTGGGTGGTGTAAAAGTCGGTTGTGAAGGTACACACTATTGGCATAACCCTGCTTCCCTAGAGGCAATTTTTAAATCTGTTTGCTTTCTATAAAGAGAAAAGTGAGAGCTAAACAGCTGGTTTATTCTATAAGAACAACTGCTTCGCATAAAATATTATGAATTGTGTCCTCTGGAATAGGATGGCTACCTTTGGAAAAGATAGGCTGGAATTGTGGTGGGAAGAGCCTCCTGGACTATCACATGGGACAAAAGTGCACAGAAATGTAGCGAAGGGAGGAGAAGAGAGGGCATGTAGGAGATGCGGGGCATCTGGGGACTGCATGTGGGGCGTGTAAGCTGAGGTGCTGGAAGCCTGCAAATTTTGCAATAAAAGGTGGGGAGAGACATGAACCTTAATTGTGATAAACTGAACACAATAATAGCTCATCCTACTCACTAGAGGCGGGACTTTTGGTTTGTACTCTCAGGAATGTTTGGAAATCTCTCACAGGGTTTCAAGACATAACAGATACCAGATCACAGAACAGTCTATAACAGAGCCAATTAAATCTTGAGGAAAAGAAGCAGACTCTTCAGAAAAAAATAAGAACAAAACCTAATCCATTACAGTAGTTTGAAAGTATTTGTAAAGTATGAACCTCTGGAGCAAAGGTGAGGTATTAAAAGGTTCTTGATAAATACATGCAAAGTACCCTATGCTGGCACAGCCTTATCTGGCCTATCTAATATCTGGCATATCTTAATATCTGGCATATCTATACACTACACCACTATGGCAAAGGAGCTTCTCTGATGAGCAACTCAAAAATTCAACATTGTGTACTGTTAAAACAACATAGCAGAGAGGACTGGTACAACTTGGCACTGAACTTTACCCTTTCTTACATTGAAGAATTCTACATAAAATACCACAAGGTGCTGAAAGATTGCTTGACAATTTGGCTTCAAATGAAGAAACTAGTTTGGTTTGACTGAAGCTTGTTAAATATTTCAGCAGACCTTTTCAGAGAACATTGAGAACCTGTTTTCTGCGCAGTTTGTTATTTGTCAGTGCATAGCAACTTACAGAGAAATAAGGCAAGGTCAGTTTTGTTGCACTAATTTCTGCTATTAAGATGCTGCTATAGGCCCACTTCTGGTGGTGTTTTGGAGAGCAGTAGTAGTAAAGACCAAAAGAAGCCTTTGTGATTGCAGCCATGAAGCAGCACCATAAACCCCCTAATTTTCTGACTGTCAGACAAATGGCTAGATCACATGAAAAGAATACTTGGATTCTACCTATTTTAGAACCCCACTTGTCTCACTAACAGAAAGGACTGCTATGATCGTATCATAGCCTCTAGTGGATACATATCTGCATCACTCAACCACCAAGCAGTTCAATACTGTGTACTCTCTAGGGACCTGGGGACAGAATGTGAGCAATTCCCAGTGAAGACAGGAAGGTCTAGATTTCACCTCAACCAATTGTGTCCATCTACACGTGTTCTCTCCAACCAGTGGAAAGAGAGAGAGGGGACTAACTAGTCTGAAAATGTAGCACTCCATGCCGTAGCACTACTTGTTTTTCTTAGGATGAGTGATTCTCCTGGAGGTATTTATTTATTGACTATAGAGTAAACCTTGGTGGTTACCTTGAATTAGAAATCTAACTTTTAAATAGATTGGAAAAGGTGAAGGTATAGAGACTCATTAAAAGTCCTGGGTGTGAAATGGCCCAAAGACACCTTGTAGCTAGCATGAGTGAGAATTGCCTAGCTTTTGACCACAGAAGACATGAAATTGGTGAAATGGTTCTATTGCAGTGACAAATAGCAACTAGACCTGTCAGTATGAGGAAATTTCACACTGCATAAAATGTTCCCTCCGTGTGGTTGTGTTGTTAATGGCTACGTGCACATGTCTCGAACAATCTTGGTGCAAAGAGAGTAGGATAGTTGCTCCCATGTAGGAAGCAGGATGTACATGTAGCAGACAGAGATATCATGTCATTTTAGTCAAGTCTCCCAAAGAATTTACCTGATCATACTCTGTGTGCGTGTGTCTATCCCCACAGCTAATTCTTGAATCACATGTCAATTTTAAGAAAAATCGGCAGCAAAGTACTATTTCAAAGAAAATAGATGATTAGTAGAAGAATTCCAGCTTTGGAAGGCTTCAGCCAAACTTCAACCCTCGTTAGTTGTCAGCAAATCCAGACAGAGAGCACATATTTTAAAGGACGTACATGAACAACTCAACTGTGAGAAAAATTCTGTAAAATATTTCCACTTCACTGGAAAGCAGAGAATCCGTCCATGAAACCAGCTGCATGTACGTGGACTAACTGAAGAAGTACGAAATATAAGGTTCAATATTAAAATATTCATGCTTTCAAGCTTAAAGGCATAACTCTATAATACATTAACAGTTATGGTTGGAATACAAAAGACAGGGCCATCATTAGACTCGTGAAGCTGTTATGGTTGACAGTTGCCAAATGTTTGCTGATCAAAGCCTGTAGCGCACATCCTACAAGGTGCACAAGTGTGCATGTGCACATATTTACTTCTCATAATTCTACTGCAGAATCAACATGGGAATGTTACCAGAAGTGATTTGAGATAAAGGACTTCTACCATCAGTCCTGCAAATTTAGACTGCATGATCTTGTTATTTTCAGTTCCTGCTGACGTGTCGCCTCCAGCAGTAAAAAAAAAAAAATGGTTGGAGGCAAATTCTAACTTCTGCAATTCTTGCTTTGCTTTCTTGCCTTTTGATTGGATCCCAAGACACCTTCTGTCCTTGCAGAGGTACAAGTCAGGAAAGTATTCAGCCTTGCAGCTGCAACTCAGTTAACAATTTTTTGAACAAGTGAGCCAAAACTACAATTTGCTTTTCTATGGTGTCACAGAAAGAGCTCTGAGGAGCTCACTCACAAGTGCTGGTTTCATAAGCAGAGCTGAGGAAATGCACATGCACACATATACATGGGAACATGCATTTTGCATGGGAGCATAAAATTTCCAGTCACATTTTCCTATAAAGATGCAGTTTAGCAAGAACATGTGTTTGCATCTGTGTTATACCAAACTTTTCAGGGCCAGGAAGGTGCTGACTGCACAGCTTTCTGCCCACATCTCTTGCCCTGAAAGGATGGATGGACAGTGAGCTAAGAGCCAGTACTGGGGCTGAATGCTTTTCCTAATTGTGTGAGAAAATTGTGTATCAGAGCAAGATTCAAAAAAGGTGTATGTGAGAGCAAATGCATCTCAGCCTACTCTCCCTGCTAGCCTTGCTTTAACTTTCCTACTTCTTGGTAAGCAAGCAATGTCAAGATGGTCTTGCAGGAAACAAATGGCCAGTATGTCATAGGCTGGAGATGGCAGCTTTATGTGAAAGCTGGGCTAATCATTTGGTTTTAACTTTTCTGAGCAGAGGATTTTGTTGTATTCAAAATCTCCTTCTATACTCTTTCACTTTATGGTTTACCGTGTTTACAGAAGTCAAATGTTAGATACAGATACTGTCTATGAAAACATATCACATCACAGAATTATAGAATGGTTTAGAAGAGACCATCTAGTTCCAACCCCGCTGCCATGAGCAGGAATACCTCCCCCTAGACCAGGTTGCTCAAAGCTCCATCCAACCTGGCCTTGAACACATCCACAATTTCTCTGTGCAGCCTATTCCAGTGTCTCACTACCCTCACAGTAATATACAGGTTCAACATTTAATATATTAACTACTTCAATGTCCTTGTGGTTTGAAGTCTTAACCAGGAAGTGACATCTTCATTCAAACTTTCCCTTGATTCTGGTCTATGATTTTGCCATTGTAAAATATCCATTTTACTATATTCTTGCAGAGGACATGTGTCTTCTTGCAAGGCAATATTTTGCAGAAGTATTATTACAATTTTTGGACAAGTTTTCAGAGTTACTCCATTTTTTTTGGTGAGGTCAGATAAATTGTCCCAAAATTCAAATCTTTAATATTTCACAGTTTTAATTCTTGTGAGTCTGTCAATCACAAAGTTCATAAACAAAAGGAAAACAAAATCGGGAAACCCACATACTTATCCACCAATATAGTCAAAATGATCTTTTTCTGACACTGTGCTTCTAGATATCTATTTACTTATTGTTAACTGTCTCTCCCGCAGTCCTTTTCCTGTTGTGGGAAATTATTTTAAAAGTAAATACACTTATTTCACAACAGATAAATTATTTAAGACATAAAACACTTGTGAATACTGCAGACATTTTTATTCAAAATAATGTTTGGAAAGAAAATAACACCAAGCTCTGAATGGTTTTCTTCACTGTTATTGCTGTCATTTAGGAAGTCATTTACTGTCATTTAGCAAGTGATAAACAACTTTTACCTTTGGTGGAATGGTATCTGGTATATAAGCCCTTTGGAGTTGTCTTGCAACATGTTTCCAACTCTTCTAAGTATTTAGTGAGACCCATGACAATGGGTGTGCTTCCTTTCTAAGGCACCACCTTCCCCAAACAAGAGATTAAATTGGAATACTAGCTTTCATTTACAAAAAGAATAAAAAATATTTACATTTCTAGACACTACGGTCACAGAGGAAAGCTGAAAATCTTGACTCAAGGCATGAAGTCAGACAAACAAGCACAACTGCTTGCTATTTAATTCTTTTGCGTTGGTAGTGCTTTGGAGTACAGCTCATCATTTTTAAGTAGTGGGCTTGGCAATACCAGCTATGGGATACAATATAAACACAGGGAAGTGTAAAGACTGTCTGCACCGTCATGTTCTGGTTATGTTCGTAGCAGCATAGTCAGAGGCAGGGAAAGTAGTTCAGTGTTGAGAGCTTTTACAGAGTAGACTAGAACATAGTTTGGGTGTGAATAATTGCAGTAACAGGCATTAGCAGCCAGGGTAATTACCCAGAGCCCCACTGGCTTAAAATAGGGACATGCGCAAGCCATCTGCTTTGCAGATGAGAGCAAGGATGGGCCCATGCCCTAATCTTCCACAAATTTAAGACTATCTCTGGCCATTGAATAACAGACATGACTGAAATGCTGTGCCTGTAGGTCTGTGACCCACCACTTCACTAATCCACCATGAGTCTAATATGTAAATCATAGGTAAGTAATGCTTCACAAAGATACCTATCTCCAAAAAGAGAAAAATCTTTGAAAAGGGAGGAAGAAAAATCTAGTACAAGGACACATGTCTATCAGCCCAAAGACCTTGGTTTCCAGCTCCAGTTTACACCAGCTGAGAATCTGGCCCCAGGTTCCACTTCCAAGCCTGCTGTGCCCCCTCTGGGGCAGGTGGCAAATTTCTCCAACCCTGTAGGCTTCGGTTTCCCCATCTAAAAGGAAGACTGTAACATTTATTTATCTTATTATCTTTTTTAGAGCTTCTTCTTTGAAAGAAAGATGCTAAACACGCCCATAAAAAAGTAGTAAGAACAGGGAAGACACCGATGAGAGATCACAGCTGAAAACAAGGCAGAGTAGTTACAAATGAGGATAATGCAGTAGGGAAGTCTACAGCTGGGAGAGGGAGGGGGTGTGTGTGAAGAGAAGATAGCTTTTATTTGAAACACATGTGTGCTGGGTAATCACGGCTGGAACCTGGAATCGGGTGAGACTCTGTAGTGGAAAGGAGATGGCAGACATAGGGAAATTATTTTTTATTTCAAACAGATGTATTAACAATGGCCTTGTGCTGATGAAACTCAATAAAGAAAAGATTTAAAGAGGGTATACTGTGATGGGAATTTGTAGCTGGGAGGCAGAAAGGAAAATGATCACTTCAAGACATATGTAATCGCTATGTGTGCTCAGTGCTGAGATGAGGGTGGGACTGCAGCTGCCAGAGCAAGTGAAAAGACTAAGTCTGGCCACTGCTGCAGCAGAAAACAGGAAGAGACGATAGGCTGGTCCAGTAGGAAGGGAGGAAGGGATATGTGGTAGAGTATATAGATAGATATACATTAAAATTTGTGACTTCTAGAAAAAATAAAATTGTTCATTTACTATGCTACATTAAATAAAAGTTTTGCTCAGTTTTTTAACTGTTTTCTCTCTCATCGCAGGATGTCTTGTGCTCTCTTAGCACTTATGGCAAAACACCTGAATATGATCCTTCTGTTTTCATTAATAAATTCATGATCTTTGTCATTCAGCATGAAGTTAGAATTTCACTTTCTTTTCATGGTTGGTTGGGATTTTTTGGGGGTTGTGTTGGTTTTTTTTGTTTTTGTTTGTTTGGTTTTTTTTAATTTGCTTCCTTTTTTTTTAACAATGTGTTAGAAACTTATGTTCCTAATTTGGCTTAAGGTGAGAGCTGTTATCAGCTTTGCCTCCCTGGGGAGTCTCCAATCATAAGCAGCAAGAGATTTTACTTAAAAACATAAACACTTATTACTATGAGTAAATGAAAAACAAACTCAGTAGAGGCAAGACCTGAACAATTTACATATAACAGCAATAGAAAACTGGTAAAATCCATGATATCAATAACATGTTCAAAACAAAATAAGTATCTAGACTTAAGTTTTACCTTGAAGAGTACCAACAGGCAAAATGAAAATTAAAAAAATCTTCCCCGGGTTTGGAGAGTACCCAGAGATAAGTGTCCAGATGAGTACAAGGAGTCTTAGCTTTCATGACCATCAGTGAAGATCTCACCAACATTGTCACTGCAGACTAGGACTGGATGCCTTGCCATTTGCAGGTGTTTATGTTAGGAAGAGGTGAATCCCACTCTGCCCCTACTGACCACACTAACTCTTCACTGTTTACAAAAGACTAGAGCAGCTCTCTCAAATGTATCTGCTGCATTGGAGATGCCCTTTCATAAGCAGGTGAATCTGAAGTGTTTTGCTTTCCCACAGCAATACATTTTGTAACATGGGAAAGCACACAACACTAACTTATTTTTAGGCATCCAAGGACTGAGGTACTCAGTCAAGTTCTAGTAACAAAGAGCTCGGCTACTATGGCTTGCTGATATAGGATGACTTGTTAGCCCTAGAAAATTCATTGCATCTTCAACTCTGTTGTAGCCGAGTTTTCAAAAGCTTTCAGATAGGCCACAGCCTTGAAGGTGCACATAAATAAAACACTGATCTAATTAATGCTGCTTCATTCTTGTATATGTGTGAGAAGTGCATATTTCCTATCATTTGCCATTGACTCAATAAACAGAAGGAACTAGAAGTACATGATGCTGGGCTGCCCTGTAATGGGAAATAACTGCTCTGATTCTCCAGGATGCAGACTCCCGCTTTGGGAGTCCTTTGTTTTGCTCCATGCTCTAAACAAAGCTCTCCGAAGACAATTTTTACAAGACAAATTTTCTTTCTTTGTTGTTTGGATGTCAAGGACAAAGTACAACTTATGAAAAAGAAAAAAAAAAATACATTAGCATTTAAGGAAGATTTCTGAGTTTGAGTTTTGTCCTGTTTTGTTTTGTTCTTTTTAAACAGTGTTGCCAGCTTGGAGCAAAAGGCAAAGTAGAAATCCATGGGAAAGAAAACTGAGATTTTAAGGAAAGGTGTTTGCTATCAGCTTCTGCTGGTTTCAATCCACTGCATGACTAGAACAAGGCCATTTTATGCTTTAGGCTTTCTTTTCAAAATCCAGACACAAGGGAAGTGCTTGTCAAAAATTATTAACATCTTAAACAGGGTTTACTATAGACAAAGACATTAAGATACATTTGAAAACGCCCATATACACTATAAAAGTTGGAGAAATATGCTGTTTCCAGTGCTCTTTTAGGACAGAAAGGAGAACTGTGTATTGCCTGTTTCTCTTGGGACAGATTCACTAGCAGTGATTTGACCAGAAAGAAGCCCCCTTCACTTCTGCAATGTATAATGAAGGAAAACTGAGCTGTAAGTCAAAGATGAAGGTGAAAGCCTGACCCCAGTGAAATTAATGGGAATTCTGCCATTGATTTCAAAGGGGCCAGCATTTCAACCAAGATATAAACTTTATTTCATTCTGCCTTGTTCTGGGAGTTACTTGGGAGTACTATGTATGAAATTGTTTTTTTTTTTTTTTGATTCTCTGTTCAAACTGAGAAAAAAATAGAGAAAATAATCTCCAGTCAACCAAAACCCATGGTTTGTTTCGCTAAACCAACAAAAACGCAGAATATATATTTTGTCAGCAGAGGTATTTCTTCTGACACAAAGTGTATTGTTTGTGGGTCTCAAATCTCTCAGGCTTCTGTCTCCATTTATTAATGAAAACAGTTTTTCGAGTAAAACCAATTAAATGTCTTTGTTTAAAGATGTCAAAACAAATTGTTTAGAGTTTTCTAAATCTTCTATCACTAAATGCTTTTGTCCAGAAACATTCGCAAAACTCAAAAGGGATTCATTTGTGTTCTTCAGGAACTTTATGTTTTTGTAATAAACCCCTTTTATGGGGAAAAAAACAACAAGACACGAAACCAAACAACACAAATCTCTTCAGGATTTGAATGTGGTGAAGACTACAAAGACAATTTAGATTGATTTGAAAGAAAAGCGATCATACTAGAACGAGTTTCAACAGGAAGAGTCAGCATTTATGTTTTTATGTAAATGAGTCACAAATAAGAGAGGAGTGTGGATGGACATTTTGATGCAGGTGTGAGAATCAAGTACACTTGAGATCCTGGAGCCTGTAGTTCTGAAAATACACTGCCCTGTAATTGCTTAAAAAACTTTTCTAAAAAAAACTCCCACGTCATTCAGTTATGGAGTTGAAGGAGCAATGTCATAGTGGCACAGAGTCGTGCACAGGGTCATAGAGAGCATCATAACATAACCCAATTGCAGCAGTGTGAACTGCTAGAGTCTGAGGGTTGGAAATTGAACAGGATTTTTGGCCGTTTTTTTCTGTATGTCAGTATAATGTAGGTTTGAGCAGTTCAGACTTTACACAGCTCTAGCAGAAATGGAAAGTCCTAACCACAGATTAAATCATCTGTATTGTATTATGAATAGTCAGCTCTGTTGAGAAAGGACATTTGACTTTGCAATGTGGTAGATATTAGCAAACACTTAGGAGAAACCACAAAACTTCATGTATTTGCCTGGAGTAAGCCTGCAACATCTGCCCGAACCCTTCTGGGTCTACACTGTTAAGAACATAAGTCAGCTTGTTGGTCATTCCTCTGAACTCGAAGCCAGATGAGCAAATCCAAGCCATTTCATGCTACAACCACTCTAATCATTTCAGCATGGTGACTAGGTTTTTTTGCAGAGGACATGAGCTTCAGAAAAATATTAGGCAGCATTTGAAACACTTGCCTCCCTTACAAAGATTAAGTTGTGTGAGTTGCAGAGCTCTGAGAAAAAGCTCTTATCTGTCTGTCTGGTTTGTTATTCACTTATTAGGTTACATTCCCAGGCCTTGCAGTTCAGTTTCATGTATTTAATGGCTTTTTTAGTTCCTGACCTGAAATTGCCTGTTTTGTGTTTTCACTGAAAGGAATGGATACTCTATATATATACATATACGAATATATATATATACATATTCGTAAGGATACATTTTATTGTATAGTGTTTTCATAACTGCTATGGGTGTACAAATATCTCTACTGGGCGGAGTTGGATGAGTTCAGCTGCCAAGGTCAGCCCTGTCAGGTAAGTGGATAGGGCCTATTTTCCTTGACTGTTATTGTTTGTTAAATACTGTGCTTCTAAAGTCACAGGGTATGTGCAGCAAGCCAGGGTGTACCAGAGTAACAACCGTGAAGGTATAAGCAATTACAATCATATTGCCACATTTATACAGAACCACCGGTGTTTGTGTCAGCCCGTAAAGTTTTAAAGACAAGTCTCAATTCTACGTACTTCGCAATCTGAAAAAGACACGGGGTGGTAAGTGATGACAGCACACAATAGTGTACGGCAGGAATGAAAGAGAGAAGCATTACAGGGGGTAAAAATTAGATTTGTTTTGAAAGGTTTCAGCTGATCTGGTTAGCTATTGTTCGGATCGCCCTTTTTATTCTACTGATTTATTTTGAAATTTAGGTTTGCTTATCACACAGATAAAACTTCCTGGTAGTGGGAACAAAATTTGTTGTCCACTTAAGACAAAAAGAAATTCTCTGAATACGAAATGATAAGTTTTTTCCAGATCTGTGTGTTTAAGAAATAATATTTTCTAGATATCTGCATACAACTCTCTGTTTTGAAAAGAGATAGACAAAGTGATGTTTCTTGAAACCTAAGTATTGATGTGTAAAAGTTATGTTCTTAGGGGGAATTTTAAAATCTGATCCAAACATTTCATATGGGAATTTGGTTAAGGTTTTTGCAGGGGCTGAAGCCAAATTAGAATTTGATTTGTAATGAAATATCTTTCTGTATGAAGTGGAAAAACTTGCCCCCTCCCCCTCCCAAGTTTTCTTTTAGTGTAGCAAAACTGAAAAAATAAAAAAAAACTTTATTTTTTTTTTTTTCCCCCAGAAAGAAAACCTGGAAGGGGAGAAAAGGAGTAAAAAATAATCAAGAAAACGTCAGTATTTTAGAGTCATTCTCTTGTAACTAAAAGAAATAAGTCATTGTGTAAGTATGTTCCTCAAATGCATTTCCTCACAAAAAACACTTTTGGAGCTCACTAAGCAAGCTGATACCTCATACAGAGTACAAACAATAGCAATGACTGGATATGAATGAAGTTGAATAAAGATTATCCTTTCAATGTCCATCAAAGTCAAAAAGAGCCTTCACAAAAAATTGGATACCTTTCAGTAAAGTCAGAAATCTTACATTTTCTAATTGTCTTTTGTCAAAAGGAGGCAGCCAGGACCATTTCTTTCCATGCTTTCTGGAAAAACATACACTTTTGGACCAAGTCTAAGCAAAGAGACTTGTACTGAGGAGGAATTGAGAGAAGTTGTAAATAACTGGCTGTAAATTTGAGCTGAAACAAAAGAGATTGAGTTATGAATGATCTCAATATACCACTGCAATTATTGATGGAAGTTGAAAATTTCAATAAGTGCAAAATAATTACCTATATGATCTAAAGTGAAGGAATAGAAACACAGAAAGGGTCTAAATATGTATGCTCTCCACACATACGCTGTGAAGAAACAGCAGCAGAACTGTGTGCTGAACCAGTGGTGTTGAGTCAACAAGTGGCACCCTGCCAAGCACAGACCTTCAAGGGAATTTGCCCTTGGTAGTGATAAAAATGTAGTGTGCTGGTAGCTTCTGTGCAGCATGTGTCATGGGGATACCCTAAGGGCAACTCAGGAGAAAAGCTCTCAGAAGGTGAGGTGGTACAGGCTGTCCTTCACTGCCTGCATTAACTGAGGAACTTCTGCCAAGACATGTGACAGTGCCAGAGAGGTGGCCAGGACAGTTCACTTTCTCCCTTAGATATTCATGATACGTCAAGAACTGAAAGAAGATTGATTTAAACCAACAATGCTGTTGATTTTGCAAGAGTCTCACATGACTTTTCCAGAGGAACATGGGAAGAGCCTAACACATACGCGCATGTTGTTACCAGTTTTGAGTTTGGTAAGATGTCACCTGCTTTCATGTCTCATGCCCGTGTTACTGTCAACTGAGGGAACATATTTCAGGTATCACAATTGCTCCTCAGCCCTTCACAACTAGAGGAAGAGAAGAGATGGCTGTTATGGAATAGTTTTGTTTAGAAGGGACCTTAAAAATCATGTGGGAATTTATCCCCTCTTCATTCCCTGCAGAAGGGGAATTCACTTAGAACATATGGAAAGGTATTTTTCAGATCCTCTTGGTATTTTACAGGAGACGCACTAATAAGTTGGATTTTTTTCTCTGCACAGGAAAAGGACACAAAAACACCAGTGTAGTGAATTAAAAGAGCAGCTGTTTGCTCTCCAGTTCTGGACACACCTCCCGGTTCATTTCTCATTGTTCCTGGACCATTTTTTATCTGTTGTTATCACCTCTTCACTGTCACAAGGGAATCATTGCAATCAGCTCCCACAGCTCATACTTTCCATATTCCTCTCGCTGCTTCAGCTGAAGCAAATTCCTAATAGTTTATGCAGAAATCTAATAGTTCTTCCTCTGTTGAAATGTTCCTTAAACGAACCTACTAGACCTGGAGGTCTAAAACAGAAAGTAAAGAAAACTTCCCCCAGGAGGCAATCCAGAAATGACGCTTGACGAAAAAGGATGGATGGGCAGTCTCAAAATTAGTGATACGGTCCGCTCATTGATTGCAGATACCCACCACATGCTTGTTATTGTCCATGTAAGAGTGGCCCGCAACGCAGTGTGTTATGACACGGCAGTATTGTGCACATCTGTTGCCTGCTGCAGGAGTAAGTTACGCGTCATCTAAGCATACTGTGATTGTTCCACAATTAATGGCCCCCTTGGTCTCCTAAGGGCACCTCCCACTTTGGTTGCCAGCCACCACCTCACTCAAGAGCTGTTCCTTTAGCCACAGGAAGGGTTTTCGAGGATACAATCCCCTTCCAATTCAAGGTGATTATCTCAGCAGGTCTCAGTTTAATTTGGCAGATCTGTTCTCTTTCAAAGATAATGAGAAAGTTAACCACTGATTAACCACTTTTCACAAAGCAGACTATTTGCTTAGAAAAATACTTGAAATAGAATTTATATGCACAAGGATCAGGTACATCCTTCAGCACAGGACTCTCTCAAATACAGGACAGAATTTTATAAATACTCAGAGTGAGTATAAGACCTTGCAAAAGTCTTTTATGCATGTTCTATTCTTTTTCCCCTTCTTCATATTTAAAAAAAACCACCCGAACACAACACAATGATGTTTCTTCTTCTTCTTCTCCCTTCAGAATGACGTTTCCACAGCCTGGTCACCAGTGACATGAGGTTTCCTTCTTACGAAGTCAGGAATACAAATCTCCATCTAAGGTTTGTACCATTGATACATTAATATGCGATGCTCTTTTGTAGATCTGGCGTTGTCCCTGACACAGGAAACGTGCCTTTGGGCAGAAAATGTTTTCTTCCATACGTATTTCTATAAATTTTGCTTTGCTTACAGATGAAAAAATTGTTGAGAAGTCACAAAGTCACTATCTGGAAGGCTTCAAGGGCTATTGCTGTAAGTTAACCAGAAGTCTGCCTCTCTCAGCTCTCTGAAACTTCAGTCTGAAGTGAGTTCCTATGTGCCCTTTGTAGCCAGCAGAGGAGGACAGGTCTGCCAGTCTCCAGAGGGAGGCCATATGCCAAACTTAGGTGCCTAAAATCATGTACATTGGGGCCAGATGCCATTCTAGATGTCCAGTTTCATTTTAGTCCAGCCCAGAGAGTTCATACACTTTAAAACATGGTTAAAATCAGAACCTATCCATTTCTTGCTCCATATCCTGTGCATTTTACCTCACTGTAAAAGATGTATTACAGAAGCATCAGCTTCCATTTAAGCAGCATTAAATGCCACCAAATTCTCAAAAAAAACCCCAAACTCTAATGAACTTGAGCTTTAGAAGAAAAGAAAAAAAATCTTGTCTGAGGGACAGTGAGAACTGGTAAGCACTGAAAGTTTCTGTAATTTCATCCTCAAAGTTACATGTCTTAAAGAAAAGAATCGGAATCTCCTTAATAGTCCAGTGCCATGAATAATTCATGATAAGAAACTTATCTGAGCCCAAACTACTGTTCTCAATACACCCTAACTTTGGCTAGTTTTGCAGTCCAACAGATCTCAATATCTATTTTTGTCTTAATTCCAGTGGAAAAAATCCAAGTTTCCCTTCTAAAAGGTTCCAGGTTAAATTCTGAGGTTTAGGCTGCCTGAATGTGGCAGAGTGAAAAATACCAGCATACAAATCAGATTTCTTTAATGGCAGGCACAACGTAGCCCAATGTTTAAAGAAATTGATACCTACTCCAACAACACGGATTTTACTTTTTACTTTCTTTTGCTTCTAAATGTAAAAAATTTAAGGAAAAGTCTGAAGTGAGACTTGGGTGTCTACAGCAGAAGCTAGGTAGACTTCAGGTACCAAAAGTCAAAAGCTACTGCCTTGCTTCTTCCTTGGCCAAGCTGAAATCGTTAGGTCTGTGCTGTTCTGCACCACACCACTGCCCAGAGCTCCCTGAAAAAGTAGCCCATGGGGACTTCTCCAGTCTTGGGGAGCCAGTGGGACATGACATATAATATCAGGTTCCTCCAAGCTATCTGTCATACTGCTTTAATTCTTTGCCAAGTGAAGACTGCAGAGAGGTAGAAAAAGCAGTAAATATGCATTTCTGAAATCAAGACAGTCCTCTGCATTTGGCCAGAAGTGGGAATATTCTCGTCTGCAATGTGGCATACTTAGCAGGCAAAGCGCTTCAAATCCATTATTAATGAGTTCATAAAAAGGACTATCCATAAAGTTCTGGTGCAATAGTGTTGGCATTCTGCTTTTGAGATAATATTAATCTTCCAAATACAAAAGTTTCCAACCATTCTTAAGTCCTGTGCTGAGCAATTGAATTGGAGACACCTGTATACACTGGGAGCTGCAAAGGGACAGCCAAGCCAGCCCTTTGTACCTGGAAAGATTTTCATTAGAAATTCAACTATTCTTGGACACATTTGCTTGCTTTGACTAAATAGCCATATTGTGCAATTTTCCCATTCAACTGCAGCTTCCACACACAGCCTGCTAACAGAGAAGTGCCAACGCAACCCCTATTATCACATATTTTGAGGAGGATTCAGTGGTGCATATGCATAAAAAAGTAAACAAATTATTACAGAATCACAGAATGTTAGGTGTTCGAAGGGACTTTGAAAATTCATTGGGTCCAACCCCCCTGCCAGAGCAGGATCACATAAATCAGGTCACACAGGAACACATCCAGGTGGGTTTTGAATGTCTCCAGAGAAGGAGGCTCTACAACCTCTCTGGGCAGCCTGTTCCAGTGCTCTCTGAGAAAATATTTTCTCCTTATGTTTACGTGGAACCTCCTATGTTCCAGCTTGCACCCGTTGTCCCTTGTCCTATTGTTGGACGTCACTGAGAAGAGCCTGGCTCCATCCTCCTGACATTTACCTGTTAGATATTTATGTTACATTACATCACATTACATTAGGTGGAGTGGTTGGGCTGTCATGTAGGAGTTAATATTTTAAAAGAGGTTCTCTTCACCTAGTCACTTCTGAGGATCATAAGTGTCCTCTTAGATGAGTTTAATTATTTTTAATAGCTCTTTTCAAAGAGTAATTCCGTTATATATATGAGTTCTGGGAGCATGGCAGGTACCGGGCGTGTGTTCATTTATTAAACTTTTATACTTGCTTTAGAAGAACCAGAAGAATATCCACAGAAGAACTTCCTTGAGGAGGTTTAAGCTTTTTTCCAGGCTATAGAAAATTTACAAATGTTCTGACGCTTTTTTAGTATGAGAGATTATTTATTTCTCCTTTATTCAGACAAAGATAAAATGATTATATACTTGAAGACAGTACCTGCAGTTTTGATAATCATAATAATTATTATAAGGCTTAACAAACCTGCTTTGGGACATAAATTAAGAAATTCAGTAAAAATATCTTTTAATTCATTGTAAATATTTCCAGGGACTAAGATGTCATTGTTTAAGCTCCCAGGCTGGTAAAGGCTTTATTCTTCCCAACCTATATTATTGCTGGGCTGGAGAGGAACTTTATGAGAAGATAATGTTCCTTCATTTAGAATTACAACTACTGATTTATCAGTGTTGAAGACAGGCTTTTGAGCTAGATGAAAGAATAGTTTAATTCAATAAAATATTTTTATTGTACCTAAGAACGAAAATATTTTGTCTAAAGTAAACTAGAAAAATGTATCATTAAATAAAGCTATTTTCTACTTCATCTGTTAGCTTTGTTGGCAAAATATTTATTCCTCATATATTAAGAAGTAACAATGAGTAATCAGGAAATTGCAATAATTTTGAGACTGTGATTAATCTCTAGGGTAATTTGGAAATGCTAACCCTGTGTAAAAAATCAATTCTGATTTTTCACAGTGGTAGGACAATATCATTGGAATAACAAAGAGTAGTACTTATTTGCCATATGAGATCAAATCACTTCATTAATATTCTCTGTATTTTATCAAAATATCAAAATAAACTCTGAACTCTGTTAATGGGGACGGACCGTATTGATTAAGTCTCATACCACATAAAGACGCCAAGTGTGATGTTCACAGGAACTCAGGAGTTGATGTGGGGACTTTGTGAGGTTACAGAAGAAATGAAAACTTCAACATAGTCAGTGTCTGGCAGTGTTAGTGTCTGGCTTATCTGTGTTTCAAACTAATTTAAAATTTCTGTGATGATAAATAATAATGTCTTCTGTGATTCTCAGTTCATAGAAGCAGGAAATGTCTCAGATTTGAGTCATATTAAAACAAAATTCAAAAGGTACTCTGTTCATAGAAGCAGCAAAAGTCTTAATTTTGAACCATATTAAAATAAAAACTAGAACCAGGTGCCCTAAAACCAGCACGATTTCGGGAAATGCAGAGAAACTGGTTACTTTCCACAGAAAGCTGACAATGACCAGAATAATAATGGACAGAACATGACCAGTCTTGTTTTATTTCCACAAATAGTGGTATTAAACAATTAATGGTGTTAGTGAAAAACTCTTTAAACATGCTGAGTCAGCTGAACCTGCACGATACTCTCATTATTAGTCAGTAAAACCAACAAATGCATGACATTCAGTATGGAAAGGGAGGCCTCATCTTAATCAGCTGGTAAGTCAAAGCAGCATAAAAGTCTGTTATTGCCCCAGAACACAATCTCAGCTTTTCCCCAAAACTGTTGAAGTCAGGGAAACATGTATGAGAAACTCCCTATATTCAGGAGTAGTCAGTTTACTGTAATGTCTTCAATCCATGATATATCTGAGATATCTTTCAATGACTCTGTAAGGTAGAAGCCATGGACTTTTTAAAAAGGCTATTCAGTCAAAGCACAAAGTATGACACAGAGAAGATACAGTCAGTCATCAAATATTAAGCTTACATGAATTCTCCATTTCCTTATGGGGAAGATTGTACGGGATCTGAACACTCTCCAAACCACGTGGCCACTCTGGAAATGGATCTGAACATTCAAGCTCAGACCTACCTCTCCTTGTTGATCACTTTTATGTTGACAAAACCCACATATGTTATATATCTCCTTCCTTTTCCCCTTTTAAATTGCTTTCTCTGCTCAGTGGAGCAAAGACACAAAGGAAATATGGGGTTGTTCAGCCTGGAGAAGAGAAGGCTTCAGGAAAACCTTATAGCATCCTTCTAGTACTTAAAGGGAGCCTACAGGAAGGATAAGGAGGGAGTGTAATGATAGGACAAGGGGTAATGGTTTCAAACTGAAAGAGGGTGGATTTAGATTGGATGTAAGGAAGAAATTATTTAGTGCTATGGTGGTGAGACACTGAAACTGATGTATGAAATTTGTAGGTGTTCCATCCCTGGAAGTGTTCAAGGCCAGGTTGGATGGGACTCTGAGAAACCTGGTCTAGTGAAAGGTGTCCCTCCCTACGTTAGAGGGCTGGAACTAGATGATCTTTAAGGTCCCTTCCAACTCAAACCATTCTATGACACTATAATTCATTCTATGAAATTCCTCTTCTATACATAAATGTTCTTTGTGATATTTAAATTCTTCACGATAACAAGATGTCTGCAGGTAACACTTAAAATGGTTAGAAGTTGCAAACATTCAGATGGAAGTAGTTGCAGAGATGTTTTAAATACGCAGAGTCACTAACTAAGCTGAAATAACATTGCATATTTACTTAAACCCTCAGTGACTGGCAAGAAGTGCTTTTCCTGTTGTTTCTGAAGCAACAATTTATTTTGAGACATTTCTCCTGTGGAAGTCTACAACTGCTTGATTGTTAATTCCTCTTTTCCCTATATGAAAAGTGAAAGATGAACTCAGCTAATAACGGCAGAAAAGCAGCATGTATGTGATGAAATAGCTGGTTTGTAATTTGCCTTTTTTGTGGGAAGAAGAAAAGCTCTCACCTTTGGCAAAGGAGGTACAAACCACAGCACATAACTTGTATCCCAAGGTTTTTCGTAGATATGGAGAATATAGGGAATGCTTTGCTATATTTATTATACAGGAGATGAAGCTTATTTCACTCTGCATTTGCCAGTCAGTTTTCCCATGTAGATAATCCTCTGGTAGCTGCAAATAGGTCTCCACCTCCAGATTACCATGGGTGGACCTTTGGAGATCATGACTGCAACTCTGGTCAGGCTACAGAAACAGGGTTTCATGTAAACCATAACCCTGGAAAGCCTCTTCCAGATTCTATTTCATGGCTGCTACATAGTAAAGACATAGGAAGACTTGCTGAAACATCATGGCTCTTTCTGACCAAGGTAGGGCGGTATCCTTGGAGTAAGCCATGCTGCTTTGGCCAAAAAATGGCAGTCATGGCATTTGCCAATGCATTATCCGAAATGTGTTCAGAGAAAAAAAAAGTGTCTAAAAAGACCATAAAGTTGGTTCCAAAGCCTAGGCTTCATGGACCAAGAAATAATGAGTGCCCTCAAAACAGTATTGGAAGAATATAAAATAGGTACATACAGACCTGTTTGTAGCATGAATGACACCATGGGTGTAGAAACCTAAAAAATGTGGATAGATAGCTAAGCCTAAAAATGTGAACACTCTCTGTGGTGTGTTTTCTTGACGTGTCCTCTAGAATTTGCTCCTTTCTGTATTTATTACTTAACACATTGCGGATAATTTGTCAGCATCAGCTCTTTCTCCCCTTAGGAGGCCCTACTAAACGAACATGTTTGAAGTCAATAAAAAGCAATCTCTCTAGAATAGAGAAAAAACCCAACATTTTCTTGCTCATAAACAACAAAATTGTTTTCACATTCCAAGTACTCTGTTGTCTGTTTTCAAATTGGCAGGCATGAAGTTGAAATCATGTCTAGAAGAGTTATTTGGGAACTACAGGAGTTTGGAGGTATTTTATTAAGTGAAAGAAGACAAAAAAAAAAAACCCAAAAGGTATCTAATATAAAGGCTGGCCATGATTACAACAGTTACATTTGGGACAAGTGTGAAATAAATAGTAGTGTGACATAAAGAGATTAGTAAATAGGGCCATCATTGCCCTGCAATGTGCTACATAATAGCTGTAAAAAGAGTAGTTATATAATGGGTTAAAAACCACACACTCAAGAAACTCAAGCTAGGAGATGTGTTACACTCAGCTTTCTCTTTAATCATGTCTTACAAGCAGGGACAAGCTCTACCTTTGTACTGAAAAAAAAAAATAAAAAAGAATCTGTACTAAATCTAAAGCAAGGATGGGTTCTGCAAAAGTAACTTTACAGCATTTCTTAAAGCAATTTTTTTTGCAGTTTTACACTAGGGATGGTGAACTCGGTCACATTGGTGAAGACGTAGAATAGAATCATAGGATCATTTAGGTTGGAAAAAAACCTGTAAGACCATCAAGTCCAACCATATTTCTAACACTGACAAGTCCACCACTAAACCATGTTCCTAAGTGCCACATCTACATGTCTTTCAAATGCAGAGATGGTGACTCCACCACTTCCCTGGGCAGTCTGTTCCACTGCTTGACAACCCTTTTGATGAAGCTATTTTTCCTAATATCCCACACAAACATCCCCTGGAGCAACTTGACACCATTTCCTCTTATCCTATCACTTGCTACTTGGAAGGAGAGACTGGCACCCATCTCACTACAGCCTCCTTTCAGATAGTTGTAGAGAGTGATAAGGTTTCCTTCCCATCACCCTCCTTTTCTCCAGGTTAAACAGCCCCAGTTCCCTTGGCCACTCTTCATAAGACTTGTGCTCCAGACCCTTCACCATCCTCAAAGCCTTTCTTCGGACACTCTCCAGCACATCAATGTCCTCCTTGTAATGAGGACCCAAAACTGAACACAGTACTCGAGGTGCAGCTTCACCAGTGCTGAGTACAGGGTGATGATCACTTACTTCCCTAGTCCTGCTGGCCACACTGTTTTTAATAGAAGCCAGGATGCTCTTGGCTTTCTTGGCCACCTGGGCACACTGCTGCCTCATATTCAGCCAGCTGTTGACCAACAACCCCAGGTCCTTTTCTGCCAACCAGCTTTCCAGCCACTCCTCCTCAAGCCTGTAGTGTTGCAGAGGGTTGTGTGTGACCCAAGTGCAGAACCTGGCACTTGGTCTTGTTGAATCTCATACAATTGGGCTCAGCCCATCAATCTAGCATGTCCAGATACCTCTGTAGAGCCTCTCTACCCTGAAACAGATCAACACATCTACCTGCCTTGATGTCATCTGCACTCTATCTCCTCATCCAGATCGTTGACAAAGGTATTAAACACTAGCAATTATAGGGAATTAATGACAAAAAAAAGGTAATAAAGACTTAAAAATGTCTGAGATCACCATTTCAGAAAATAAATCCTCTTCTATGACAGTCCTTTAATAACTACACCATATGCATAGATTACTAAAGAGTGGGGTTTATTTCATCTGATTCTGGTTGCTTTTATTAATTGTTCTCTTCTGGATACTTGAAAGTAGTTAGGAAACCACAGACTATCACAAAAACTTTCATTTCTGTCTACAAGGACACAAATAAATAAATTGTTCTATTTGTTTTTTCAGCTATCCTATTCTTCTCATTCTTTGGAGCCCAGTATGAAAGTTTACCCCATATCTGAGAATATCCTTGAAAAGTCATCAACTCTAGTAATGGCAATTAATAGTTTCCTGAACTCTCAAAAGGTAGAAATGAACTTGAGAGTGCTATGTGCCTAAAAATAATGTTGTCTAAATGAGGGTGACAGAGCACTGGAACAGGCTGCCCAGAGAGTTTGTGGAATCTCCTTCTCTGGAGACATTCAAAACCTGCTTGGACATGTTCCTGTGTGACGTACTCTAGGTGATCCCACTCTGACAAGGGGGTTGGACTCAATGATCTTTCGAGGTCCCTTCCAGCCCCTAACATTCTGTGATTCTGTGATTTTCTGTAATACCTGTACAGACAGGTTGAAAAGACAAGAGATGAAGTCTGAAGCATTTTGGAAATGTCATCAAACTAAAATGTCTTTGTGTATGCTGTGGTTTAAGGGTTAACAGATTGAGTGAGGGGGGACACAGGTATTAACCCCAGGACCCTGAGGGGCCAGAAGGCAGCTGTTATCCCTACCGCTTCCCATCATACTCCAAAAAAGAAGCAGAACAGAAAGGTTGGGAGGCTCTTCCTTCCTGGGCTCTGCTGCTGTGACCACCACTCAGTGTGGCCAGGCCTGACTCTCCGTGCTCTGCACAACCCATCACCATCCGAGAGTGGGTTTGATATAGAGTTGTATATCCTTTTGCCCTTCATATTCTTTTTCCCTGTTTATCTACTGTTAACTCATTAAATTTTTTACAGTCTTAACTTCCAGTTTTGGGTGAGGCATTTTCTTCCTTATTCCCATTTTTGCCCTCTCCTGGAAGGGAAAAGGGGGGAAGGTGAAAGCATTTAATAGAAATCCTGCTCTGTTTCACGTGAGCTTCCCCTGAGCCTTAAACTGAGACAATGTATTAGAAAGAAATACTTCAATAAGTAGGCCTGATAGATGGGCTATGGTTAAAGTCTACTAATGGGTCAGCCAATGGTGGGATCCGATGATATTTGCTCTAAACTTAAAAAGTAAAAGGGCAGTTGCTAAACATTAACAGTTGATTTGTCTAATCAAAAATTCATGGCTACATTTGCACTACTCTGTCAAATTTATTTTAGACAATAGCAAGAATATCTCATCCTAATCCAAGGGTAATATTTTTAAACTAAATGAGGGTAGACTCAGACTAGGTATAAAGAAGAATTTTTTTACCATGAGAGTGGTAAAACCATAGAACAGGTTGTCCAGAATGGTGATAGGTGCCCCACCCCTGCAAATGTTCAAGGTAAGGTTAGAAAAGGTTCTGAGCAACCTGATCTATTTGAAGATATCCCTGCTCATTGCAGAGGGATTGAACTAGATGACCTTACAAGGTTCCTTCCAACCCAAACTATTCTATGATTCTAAAGCAGATATTACAACAGATCATATGAAAAGTTCCTTAAGAGAGTGTCCTCACTGCATGGGCTGAACAAGTCCCTCCAGAGACAGGGCAGGTGTGGAAAAGTACTTTGTAGGTATCCAAAATAAAGCAAGATTAATTCTGTACTACTGAAAGTAAAATAGTGCATCTCAGTTCAAGATTTACAGGAAAAGAATTTTAAATTTAAAATCTGGGGCAAGTATTGCATTGTCTGTGTCTCCTGAGAAATCCAACCAGTATTACTGGATACCCTTCAGCATACCAAGTGGTTTATATAGCCAGTTCCTTCTTTAAATGATACTATGAGAACTTAATCTCTTGCGCACAAAAAAAAATGCAATACCCTTCGTGATTTCAATCTATAAACAATTAGTGCAAGATCAAAATAAATCATTCTTGTGTTTGACTTTTTCTAATAGAAAAAAACACATTTCTATCAAACCTGGCCATATTCTTTGTCCAAGATCTTTTCAGGAAGCAATCCAAAGGACAAGTCTCCAAATGTGGCAATATGGACATTAACTGTTCCCCACCCATGTCCATGTGCAGAAAATCACAGTATGGCACAGGTCTGATGTGTTGGTAAAGGTCAACATGTAGGACTCAGGCAGAATTAGCAACTGAGTGGACATGTTTTAAACTGGAAAATAAGATAAATACTTCGATACTTAGCAGCAGATAAACCTTTTCAGTGTACAATTCTGATTCAAGAGCAAAATCAGCAATCACAGCAATTGCACCCTTCTCCTGTGGCAGAGAGGCCAAAGAGCAGAGGCCATCGGGCAGTGCCATCTATAAGCTTGGGAGTGAAAAGGAGCTTCCAAAAGTACCTTTCCATTACCCATTGTTTATATGTGGCAGTGGACAGAAGTTGTCTCTTGAGTACTGAAATACTCTCCTGAATGCAGGCAAAATTAGCTCATGTCCTCTCAAGAAAGTGCAGAGCTGGCTACTCCTGCCCCAGGAATGGGACCATAGCACAGGGAAGTCATATGAGGGCAGCTTTCTCCTCTGGGGAGGGTGAGGACAGGAACTGGTACTTCTCAGAGGTGTCCCCACCTCAGGGACTGCCATCACAGTGTTGTCCCAGTCTCCTTCACAACAGCAGCAGAGGGGCCTCCTGCTTCCCTTCAAAGTCTGGCTCTTTGTTTCCACGTTGCTTTTAATTACACAAACCATTACCACCTTCCACTTAAAAACGTTAAAAATCAAAATGAAACACCAGTCTGTGCCAAACCAAATTGGTGCTGGTTTGTTTTCTTTTCCAAATGTTTTTTTTTCTTAAAAAGACTCAAGGATATAGTTGATTTTTTCTTTTTTAAACTGCCATGAAACAAGAAAGTGCCTTCTTCCTTTACCTGCTTCGTTTTGTGCAGTTGTATCAGTATTGCCTTTTGTATGCACTGGATATTTCATCATCCTCTGGGAAAGAGAGACTGGTGTGGTGGTTAGCCAAAAGCACCAGTCCATCTGACCCTGGTCCTGTATAGATTCCTAAAGATCTTTCTGCAAGCATTTTCGTCTAAGAAATGTTATTTTAGCAAACCTACTGAACTGGGATCAAAGAGTACTGATTTGTATTTGTTAATTCCTTCACCTGAAAACTGGCCATTATAATCAAGTAAAGTTGGTCTGAAAAATAATTTCTTAAATTTCACTTACAAGGGTTTCTCAGCTGATAAAAAGAAGAAACATCTGCAGCTTTTCCTTAGTTGTATGTATCAACACTCTGATGTGAGGAAAGAAGAAAAAACAAATACCTGCAGCAAAGTTCAGATTTAAGACTAAATGAGCTAAAAACCCAGCAGACTATCGTAACTTCGCTGATGTATTTTGGTGGGGGAAGAACATCTTCTCGTAACTGCTTTCAGAGTTATGTCCTGTCCCACTGTACTTGCCAGCTCACGTCTTTTCAATTAAAACACTTTGCACACATTGTATGTATAGTGCTTTTCATCCAAGTATCTCAAATTACTTTGCAAACACTAATTATGCCTTTCAGCCTTGCAAAAAGCATAACCATAGTCCAAAGCCATGAATTTGTCAATAAGAGAGAGAAATGTTGTCTTGGTTCCCAGTCTCATGCATTAAACAATAGTTAAGATTGTCATTTTGCATAGTCATCATTTAGACTTTAAGGAGGAAATAAGAAAAAGGATTCTTGGAGATGGCAAAAACTAATCAATGCTGTCACTGGAGAAGCGGAAAACAGTATTTAAAAACAACAAAAGCTGACTTTTTCAAAGTCAGAACAATACCCTACTACTACATCTCAAGTAAAGGGAAATGAAACAAAGAAATGCATCTTAGTGTTTTTATTACTGTAGCCATACACTATATAAAAATCAGAAGCTTCAAGAAATCAGTATAATTTAGAAAAGTAGGTTGTTGATTGGTGTTTCTGCCAATAGGCCACATCAACAAGTAGTGCTAACAGCATAGGTGGAGCAATACAACCTACTCTAGGTTCCTGCTCTGGCAGGCGGGGTTGGACTCGATGATTTTTTGAGGTCCCTTCCAGCCTCTAACATTCTGTGATTCTGTGATTCTGTAACATGGATCTCAATTTATATCAAATAGCTGCCCTATTTGTTACACTGAAAAATACATCCAAATTCATGACTTAAACATGTCTGTGTGTTATCTTAGGGTTTTCATTCTAAAAAGAACTTGCCTTCTGGATGTGAATTATATGACTTCTCTTTTTCTAGGGGGAAAAAGTTATATGCTGACTCTAGTGTGTGTCATTTATTCCTTACAAAGAATTAGATGAAAGTATCCCAGCATTGGAAAACATACAGATTTCTCTTTAAACCCTAGCAAACATTTCATTCCTTCACTTTTGCTCCACAAATGGATCAAGTGTAATATGTACCAGATCTCTAATCCCTTAATTTTAACTTCCTACATTCACAGAGCAGCCATTCTCCATTGATTTACAACAAAACAACATTTTATCCCTATCAGGGCTGCCATTTGTGAAAAGTGGAATGGAGTAATTTGTAAAAATAAAACTGAATTTCACCCAACTTTTTATCAAAAATATCACTGCCTTATTGCACTGCATTTGAAATATGGTAACCGATTAATTTTCAATTAAACTCAGTTTGGAATGCAGAGAATATCTTCAGGAATAGGGACCACACTTTTCAACAGAGAAGAATTTTATCTCCTTCAGAGAACTCAGCATTCACGTGAAAGTGTAGTAACAGAAGGGAAGGAAGGGAGAGGTGTCCTCCAGCAGTAATAGCGTCCTCATGTACATTAAAATACAGATTGGTATTCTTTACCTGGTGAATCATAGAATCATAGCATATTAGGAGTGGGAAGGCACCTCTAGAGATCATCTAGTCCAACCCCCCTGCCAAAGCAGGATCAACTAGGGCAGGTCACACAGGAACACATCCAGGCGGGTTTTGAAAGTCTCCGAAGAAGCAGACTCCACAACCTCTCTGAGCAGCCTGCTCCAGTGCTCTGTCATCCTCACAGTAAAGAAGTTTCTCCTTATGTTGAGGTGAAACCTCCTATGTTCTAGCTTGTACCCGTTATTTCTTGTCCTGTTACTGGGCACCACAGAAAAGAGACTGGCTCCTTCCACTTGACACCCACCCCTCAGAGATTTGCAGACATTAATAAGATCACCTCTCAGCCTTCTCTTCTCAAGACTAAACAGCCCCAGCTCTCTCAATCTTTCCTCATAGGAGACATGTTCCAGTCCCTTGATCTTCCTCGTACCTCTACGTCGAACGCTTTCCAGGAGATCCTTGTCTATCTTGAGTTGGGGAGCCCAAAACTAGATACAGTATATTCCAAGTGTGGTCTCACCAGGGCAGAGTAGAGGGGGAAGAAAACCTCCCTCGACCCGCTAGACAGAGTTTTCTTAATGAACCATGTCAACAGCAGCTACAACCAGTGCTGTTCCTTTGGCATGGTTGCTGATTCTTTTGTGCACTGCAGACTCTCTGTAGCTCTGGTTCAGGCTCCGGGCTCCCAAGCAGCCCATTGACATCATTACTGACCTGGGGTGGCTACCTGATCTCTTGCTCAAAACCCTTCAAAGAAATGCATGCATCTGTCCACTTTTCCTACCACACAAACTGTACTACCTGGTCTTCTGCACCCAGTCCTCCAGACCTCTGATCACCACAGCAAATCGCCAGTAGCTTTCTCGCTTTTACATCTAATGCTACCCAAGGAGCCTACTTTTTTGAGTGAGAAGCTCCCATGCTGCCCAAACTCTGGCAAACTTTGCAATTATGATGCCAATAGGGCAGGTTCCTGCAGCATGTGCCTCATGGCTAGATGTGACCTCTCATATTTCCCCCTTCATAATTATCTGAGAATATATCTTCCAAATGCACTTAAAACACAGTTAAGGTGAAACGGTTAATAAAGCAGCATGTTTGTGTTTTCATAATACGTTGCTAAGGGATGTCACAATTACAGACTCTTATCTAAGCAGTCACTGTTTACAGGCAGAAGAGCAAAATGATTGAGGTCTTTCTTTAAAGTACCCTAACCAGATAAGAAACAACAGTATCACTGTTTGCTTTCAGTACAATAATTTCCCCAGTGTTGCTCTTACATAGGCATTAAAAGATTTGTCTTTGCTGATATTTCACTTCCAACACTGTGGACTTGATAAATTTCTGTCATGAGATTGCCAGTTGCTTTCAGTTACAGAAACTTATTTAAAGCCAATTAAAGTTTTGAACACTTCTTTTTCAAATGCAAGTCACTTTAAAAAGATATATTGATTTGCAACCTGAAACACAGTGACCTGACGTCAGTATTCAGGCACTTTGCATTCCAGAGCATTCTCTTTTGTGTTTAGGGACCTCATGGTATAATGCCAAGCCATAGACCAAACAGCAGATATAAGATTTTAAAAAATAATAATACATCAATTAATTTGGCAATTTTAACATATAAATCTAGACACACAATCTGCAGTCCATAATGCAACAATAATCTTCTGATCTTTTGGACCAATTCCTAAAGGCAAGAGTTTTAGCTACAGATGAGAACAATAGAGAATACAGTTCAGAGGGATTAATTAGGTTTTTTACAGATGTAAAATCTATGCAGAAGATCTTTGCTACATGCCAAAATGTCAATTAGTCATTTTCCTTTTCACCGGCTCCTCTTTTCCTTCCCTTCATTGTACATAATACTTTCCCATGTTCTCAACAGGTTTTTGTCCTGGCAGAGCAAGAGAAAGGGTGGAGCACCCATTGTAAGGAAACATTCAAGCTGTATATTGCATGTACGACTTGCTAACCAGCTGGTAGCATGCAAACATCCAAGGTTGTCTTCAGTCCATGCATAAGTGAACTCAGAGCATTATCTAAAGCTTTTTCACTGACTGCAGGGGCACTGGATCTTGAACTAAAGGAAGCATAATATCCGTGTATAAATCTCTGCCATTGATGCTTTGGCCAGATTTGATTCAAGACACATGCCCTCCCAAGTCTCACTCAAAAGTCTGCAAGCCAAGTAAAGAAACAGTATAATTAAACACACTTCATGCAAAGCTGATTAGGTAATTTTCACTTGGATCTTTAAGAGCAAAAAATCAAGAGTTGTGTTTGCTGATTAACTTGCACTGTGTATTTTACAAACAAACCTCTAACAGACCGGTTATTTTACAGAAGAATAGGTAATTCTGGCCAACACGGCTACTCTCTTCAGAAAAGGAGCATTGACTAAATGAATCTTTTCTTACACTGTGGAGGCACAGGGTAGACAGGGAACACATGAGATCTTTAACCTTCCCTCCTGGAAAATCACTGAAAAAAAGCATCAGGGACCTCAGTTTATGACAAACAACTCCTTATTAATACAGTGCATCTAACAATACAACACACACACTGCTGCTGCTGCTGCACTGAAATTTCATTATTGGTTACAAGCCCAAATCCCAGTGCGGGATCTGACCATCTGGTACAAAGAACAGGACATGGTTTGATGCACAATGTTGTCTATGCACAGGAAAGTAAATCCAGTAATACCAGAATGAGGTGGTGCCTAAAACACAAGATGCCTAAAAAGCAGGAATGTGCAACTTGTTCTTTTAGTTCATCACCTTGTAACTGCAGAGGGGAGAGTCTTGCCCAGATTTTCAAAAGGAGCCTGTGATATCCTTCAGCACTTGTACCCAAGTGATATGAGCATATCCGTATGTTCAAGTTTTTCAGTTCCCAGACTATTGTCCAAATACTTTGATTTGCAACTGGCACTTTCAGATGGTACAACCTCTTCCAGAACCCATGAAGCCAACCAAGTAAGGTAAACAAACTAAAGCTTCAAGAAAAATTGGTAACTGCTTCATTTAGATCTTTGAGGGGGGAAGGTTATGATACAACTGAGTTTGATGAATTTTCTTTAGCTTAAATTTTAAAATTACTTTGGAACAACCATCTTTAACAGACTGGTAGCTTTTTACAGAAAATAGGCACTATTAGAATAATGTTAGAATAATAGTCAATAAAATTGCTCTCTTGAGAGAAGAAATGTTGACATAAAGCGGTCTCTTCATGTAAGGAACAAGAAAGAAGTATACATTTATACAGTGTTTCCAGCTCAGCTAATGCCAAAATTGCAAAACCAGAAAAGTATTGTTTAGTGCAAAGCAAAGATAATGGGATATGGAAATGCGTCCAAATTTTGTGATGATTATGAGACCAAAAATATCAAATATGATGAAGTTTGACCATAATTAATTTTCCTCATGCAACACTAAGATGAAATACATAGCTGATCCATGTGGAATAAAGAAACAACATATTCCCCCTCATTTTTGTTTCATTGAGTTTGAATTAATTCTGCATTGTTCTTGGCCCATAGACAAGTTGAATACTGACTTTAGCTGATTTGGATTTTTTAACTTCATTATTTTAATTGGATAGCAACATGTTAGAGTTCATTGCACAACTGTACTGCTGTATGTAAAACTCACCACAGACTCTGAGACAGCGTATTCCTGAATACTGCCATAGGCCTTCACTAAACAGCGTGCAGCCCTACATAACCTTTCTACTAGAAAACTGTGTTCATTGGCCTGCTTTAGGCATGATGTGCGTAGCTTTGGAAATGTCTTTCCACTTTCTGTTTTAAATTCGCCCTTTCTAGTCCTGCCTCTTCCCGTAAGAAAAGAGCACGAAAAGCTCCGAGATCCCTGCCAGCTGAGGGAGCTGCCGTGGCTCCCACAACCCCTGTGGGACTCCAGCCTCTTAGGGAGGAAATCCTGGCAAGGCATAAACACTTAGTCCATATCCCTCTAGCAGTGCCACAGGGTTCATTCCCAGAGTCTGGAGGGGGTTTTGAGATGATAGCAACAACAGTGGGGTATTGCTCATCTTGAGTACACACTTTATTTCTATAGGCTGTCACAGAGGGAAAACAGTCCTTGTTTGATCACTGTTCTGCTTATTTTACATTTTTCTTTCATTCTAATTTTTTTCCTCACATCTGTTCATTTAAACAGTTTACAGGCCATGGAATATTATTTCGAATACAAAAGCTACAGATATAAAATAAGGCAACAGTGTTAGCTGCACACTTTCCTCCCTTCATGGTGAAATCAAATTAAATAGTAGACAGTAGGGGGGAAAGGCAAGTTTCCTTTCACTGTGCTACTCCACTGCACACATGAGTCTCCAAATTTAGTTTAGAGTCATCTGAAGTCTGTCACCTGTGTGAGGAAAAGTGACAGAGTGGCTTTGGTGAGCACCTGGCATTCAACCAGGTTCAACCCATCAGAGGAATGTTACCAATTTTGGACAGTTTTGGAAGTCCTGTTCACCTGTCATGTAGAAGCTCACTTGCCTTAACAGCCAGTGTTGTCTGGGCCATTTTGCCAAAGACAGACTATAAGGGCATCCCTACAAGAAATCCTAACTTCATGAGTAGGGATGAGGTGTATTGCATTACACATACCCTTCACAGTGCACTACGAACGCTAGGAATGCTACCGTCACCCTCTAATACAGTCAGAAAGCATTTTCTGTTATTTACTCTCCAGAATAAGCTCAGCTAGCAGAAACCAGTGTCAAAAGACAATTTACATGAGATTTAATGCAGCAGATACAGTTTTAGAAGTATATGAATGTTTGAAACAAGAATAACCATTGGAACAACTTAACATACTGATGGTGCACCATCCATTTACTCAGATCAAGACAAGCTGCTATTCTTAGAAGATTGTAGGTCAAATAGAAATTATCATGCAGGAAAGTGATTTCTCTTGGTCTTTGTTAGAGAAGTCAAATTAAAGGAGAGTCAGTACAATTACTATACGTCTAAATTTTCCAAATACGTGCTATTTTCCACCTAGAATTTAAGTAAAATCCTATTTGGGATTAAAAGATTTGAGACATATTTTCTAGAAGTCTCTACTTCACACATGCAGAAGACTGCACGCATCTTGTGCCAATGACCTCTGCATGCCACATAAACCCAAAAGTCCCTATTGAAGTCTGACCATTCAGACCCCAGGTCAGCAGTACTTTTTTATACAGCCCTTCATAGATGTGTCATGTTCACTGTATATGTGTATATGCAGAATGCATATGGAAATCCCAGCCAAAGTTACAGAAACCCTTATCATAACAGCTACTCCCAGCTTAGGGTGTCTGTCCTTTTTTAATTCAGTCCTACACTTCAAGGAGAAACTTTCCTGAGACAGGAAAAAGTGCTGCCAGTCATGGGTGAGGGAAAGAAAGGAGATACTCCACAAACAGAGTGAAAATTTGAAGGGCAGCATGATGTAATTTATATAAACATAAACCAGGGAAGTGAGATAACAGAAGGTTAAATGAAAAAAACCACAAACTACCAACAAACAAGAACAACAAACCATCTTCCTTTCCAATGCCTCACTCAGCAGATCACATTTCTGTTAATCTGCTTATTGATGAATATTTAACCTGGCTTCATTTCCTCCTGGCTGGCCCCGATCAGGAGGGTGCAGAGCTCTAAGGAGGGTACTCAGACAGCTCTGTTTCTTCAGAGTAAGTAGACATAGCTGTCTGACCGGGGCTTCTTGTTTGCGTATTGTAAGGTTTTTAAATATTTTCAAGTGCTTTATTCCAGCTGTGCCTGAAAGTGGAGGGGACAGTTTAGTTCCATTTAAGCCAAGTTCATGTGTGGTATCCACTCCTACTTTTTGTTCTCAAAATGGGAAGATGGCCAAGGGACATCCAATCAGTAGGAAAATGATCTTCAGGGATGCTTGAGCAAGGATCTTTCAAAGTAAAGAGCCAACACAGCTGGAAAAAATAGGAGAGAGCAAGACCTCACCGAAAGCCAGATGTTCAATGAACATTTTCCTTCCTATTTTTTTGAATTATAATTTTGTAACAACAACAGAAGAGCATACTACTTTTTTTCTTAACATACAGGCAGGAAAGGAGGCTGCTTATGAGTTTATGTTAATGCATTTTATTGTTTGAGTTACTTTGAAATAAGTTTTGATATAAAATGCTATTGATTGGAGAAGAAACATATGCTTCTTGTCTCAGCAAAGCTCAATGCAGTCAGTGTTAGATTTGTTTTCTCTCTGTGCTTTCACAAGATGCCTGTTGGTTTTGGAATAATTGCATTGTAGAGTTAAATTTATATGAAGGGATTTAGCAGACAAAACAGAGACCCTTTAGAAAAAAAAAATGTTTTCATGCAGATTTTGATTGAAGAAGAGAGATAAAATGACGGGGAAGGGTGTAGCTGAAGAGTAAGAAGTCTATAGGGAATGTTCCCCTGCACAGCTTAAAAGCTTGGTAAATCCAGCACTGAACTAATGTACAAGGGATTGTGACTGAAGCAATGCCAAAAGGAAGAAGAAAGGGGGATCAAATGTCAAAAAAAGCCAGAGTCATATTGAAGAAGTCAGTCTGGGGGTAGGATGGTTAAAGGACTTGGAAGTAGAGATGCCTCATTCGGACCAGATGTCTCAGTGTCTGTACAGGTGTGACTAATATTTCCCCTGATACACAACAAACTTGAGGAGAAAGAGCATTGAACAGGGATTTGAGAGTTCAGCTCTTGGCTCTGTTATTGACCTTTTCTGCGTGTACAGCAAGTCCTGATCCTCCCTCTTTACGTCAGTCTCGGCTGTGAGCTCTCCTAGAAAGAGAGTATCCTGTTCTGTTTGCAGCTACCAGGCTACGTAATGAGGCGTGTTTTCAGAAGCATGGCAAAACTGAACATTTTTCTTAACAGTTCTGTTCAGCAAAAATCGATAAATTTTACAGTTTTTCTGTCAAGAAACAGGCACATAATGGCAAATGGGAGCTGTTATAAAAGGGGGTGGAGTGTCACTATGTTAGGAATGACAAAATACTAGATTAGGTAAGAGCGAGAACATGGAGACAACAGTCAAAACATGGAACAAGATGTGTTTATGAGGAAAATGGCTAAGTACAAGTTTTTCTGATAGTCATGTTATGGAGCCCAAGGCCACATTCAGATCTTCATAGAGTTATAATTTATCACAGGAAACTCTAAATCTCTCTGGTACAACCTGACAAAAAAAAAAATTCTCAGGAATGAGTTATCCTTGGTGTTCAGTTTCATCAGGAGATTAAAAAAAAAAAAAAGTATACGAAATATTTTTTGATAATTGTTTTTTCGATACAAAATCGGACATAACCTCATCTACATGGATATTAGTAAGCTGCCTGTTACGAGAAATTACTAGTGACAACAGTAACTGAGGATTTTAGAGAAAAGTGCAGGAGGAAAAAACAGAAACAGTTTCAAAAGCCAGGAAATGTGATCTGAAAGGAACATAGTCTGAATTCAGCCACCTCAGGACACATTTGCTTAATCACAGAATTAATTGATATTTTCACAAATGAAAAAAAAATAGGAATTTTTGATAAAATCTGCTGATGACATCTCTAAGTTTTGTGTGAACACAGACACAACAAACAGCATACCAAAAGATGGTTGAGAATAGAAATCACAGATAGGGACTGAAATAAGATCAATTAGCACAAAATGCATCTTTGTAAAGAACTGAAGATGAGGAACTATGTACAGTTTTATCACTAGATGACAATACGCAGGTGGGGCACTGCTGTGGAAAGGTGATGCAATCCTAGGATGAATGGAAGAACTATATTAGGCACACATATCGGGGAGTATTAACAAAAGTGGTTAAGCTGCTGATGACATCTCATTTAGGAGATTAGAGGTAAATATCATCCTGCTATATTAAGAAAGATTTAGTGAAAAACAAAAACAGGAACAGGAACTTGAGTGATATAGAATACATATAGCTTGCATGGCAAGCAGCAGCTAAAGAGCTTAGCTAGTCTGTACTTGTAAATGAAAGGCCAAATCAAGCTCAGGCTAAATGCTTTTTTACCTCCTTGGTTGAAAAAAATCTACTTGTATTAAAAGCAGTTTCAGTTTAAGAACAAGGGCTAATAGAGAATTGGCAGAGAGAAAATTTTGTTTGGAAACCAGGAGAATTAGAAGTTAGAAGGTGGTTCCCAAAAATTAGAAATGGAAATTTTTAACAAGCTAGTAATGGGATCATACTTTAAAATAAAATAAAATAAAATA